>CAAKHB010002231.1:6373-50415 GCA_901007665.1 Aeoliscus strigatus
GGTTCTTAGTGTTTACACTATGTGGCTGAGCTATTATCTGTTTAATTGGTACAAACACGAACCCTGTACACCTCAATCTGACAGTGTTTTTATAAATGTTAAGGAAAAGAATAATCATGCGGGTTCTTCTTGCTCTTTTTCAGTTTTACTGGCTTGTTCAAACATACTTGTGGCTACTGGTTTACTGCCAGTCACCCTTCCCTTACGCTGAGCGTCATTTGTACTTCTGCCTTGAAGTGACACACAGCGTTCCTCGTTGTGTGCGCAGGCCCCCTGCGTCATTGTGAGTGTTTCTACCTCTGCATCACTGCACTGAATCCCGTCACGGTGTTTAGTTTTTCTGGTTATGTGTTTTTCTTTATTTACTTCAAGTGGCTGAGAGTGAGAGTTAGGTGAACTTTTCACTGGTGCAAAAAGATCGGCATCATTTACATTCACACATTGTGCACGTGCTCCTTGGAGAAACAGTCCAATCACAGTTGTCACCGTGTGCATAGTTACATTTCAGGGGAGGTATAAATAGGAGTGTAGAGGATAAATCAGGCTTACACTCTAACCACACTCTAACCACAGCAGGCGAGGGAGGACTCAGGAGGTGTCCACCAAATGAGCGTTAGTTTCCTTTGATGAGACCAGTGAGCATAAACTGAACCACAAGCAGCCTGATCGCTCAGTGATGAACACATGAAATATCTCTAGTGCATACAGAAAGATATGCAAAGGAATGGTACATCAGGTGGGAGACTGCAGCAGCACATTCAAAAAAGTTTAAAATGACTTTTTGTCATTTTCAGAATTTCAGTGTTTGTGATAAATGGAATTCAAACATATTCCAGACGTTTGGTTTGATTTCTGTCACTTCATGACAGAAATGAAAGAACTCAGGGTTTTTCCCAAACCTGCTTTGGAGCGGTGGTGTGTTTCTACTCACCCTGTTCTCATCATAGATGATCTGCACCAGGCTGCGGTGCTTGGCCTCGCTGGGGGGTGGTGAGATGGGCCGCTCCGGCTCATGAGGCTTTGCCGCCTCCTCCTCTAGCTGTTGCTGTAACAAATGCAAACACAAACAATTTTTTAAAAAAAGGGGCCCTGATGTTCCAGGAAGACCTGTAGCTCAGTTCCTGTTGTGAGGTTAGTAAGTATGTGTTAAATCCATCGCTTCTCGGGCAGCTCCCCAGCAGGGAACAAACTAACTGACCTATTAGTTGGAATAGCAATGAACTCCCCAGGGCCTAGTTAATCAAAGAGTTACCACAACAGCTTGTAAACAAAGCCGACGTGTGGCGAGAACATCACGTTATAGCTGCAGAAATAAAGAAAAGGAGAGAAAAGAGCCAAAATAAGAAACCTGGGAAATGAAGGCCGGATAAAAAAACAACATTGTTCCAACGGCCGCTAACCAAACAGGAATGCTGGGCGTTTTATTGTCCATTCTGTCGGGTAAACACAATAACAACAAGGGCTACAGAGGAATCTGTGAGGTTAGAGGACACTGACATCCAAGGGACAAATAAAAGACGACCAGCCTGAACTTGCGTCTAGACGATTCCCCAAGTCACTAGAGTGACTAGATTACAAATGAAAACAGTACTGGATGGAGGCGTTTGGCTGCTGTACACAGAGTACAGGATTGAGTGGTGCTAACGCCGCAAAACGGATGCTACACACAGAAGACAATGACAACGAAGATGAAGCAGCAACACAGGACAACTAGCTCATGGACAAAACGTGGAACAAAACAGGCAGTGGAGAAGGAGACGAGCAGACGGCCTCAAACCGACCAACACGTTGAAACTTCAGTTAAATGCAAAGCAGAATTAGCACAACATAACAACAAAATGCTGAAGAATCTCAACTGGAAGAGTTTATTCATCCAGTCCACGGGGTTGTGTTTATGACTGACACCCACTGACCTACGTCTGCGATCAAATGTGCATGAACAAACATCTGATTCTCTCTGTTGCAGATCTATTAGTGCGCTTCAATAAAGAAAAGTAGTTTTATCTGATTACTTGATAGATAATTGGTGAAAAACTTGATTTGCATCTCTAACCTCTGTCCTCTACTGGCTATCACAGAGGAGCAGGGTAATTGCTTGCTTGTCCCTAAATCCTTGACGAAACAAGAAGACACTCTTGTTCTGAAACGCATGGTGGAGAAAGAAAGGCTGTTGAAAATCCTGCAAACAGAAATACTGGAGGCAGATTGATTTCAGCTCTGGATTCTCACCAGATGATGAGAAGGTGTAAATGTTCCAGTCAGGATCATAAATCCTCCCTCTCTTAATTAGGTCAATGCACCAAACTCCTTCTCCATGTTACAACGGCAGGCAATAATGAGACGGTGATTATCAGAACAGTTTAATTATTTATATACTGCACACGCATGTGCATGTGCATGTGCACACAGCACAGCAGAGTGAAGAGTTGGGGAAGGATCCAGTGTTTATCGTCTAAGCATTCTCCTGGTATCACAAGCATTTACTCTATTTTCCGAATACATAAATAAATTCTGTGCATTCACATGCACTAAGGCTCTGCAATGAAATGATGAGAGAGGACAGGAGAGAAAGTCGGTTTTATCTGACACGCACACTGGAAACCAGTAAATTCCTATTCTTTTGTTTAGAAGACTGCATGTGCAGAATCAATGCACTGATGTAACATGCCATGATAAGGCCTCCATAAGAATCTGGGGAGGCAAAAATGACATTCCGAGACAGACGTCACTTCCCTTCCCAAACTTACCGCTGAGCAAAATAAAACAAACCAGCTCTACTGAGTGGACAGCTACTCTTGTGTTCTTTTCACCGTATCACGTATAGGTCCAGATGTTTCACTGCTTGACGAATCCCATGCGGCAAATAGTTTGAACAGAAATGTCTGAAATATTTTGAACAGAAATGTCTGAAAACATCCAAAGCTTTCAATCCTTAAACTAAAGCTGAAATGTGATGTTGCAGATCAAGTAAGCAACTAAATCAATGTCAGAGAAAGATTCATGTGCACGATGTTTATGAAGCAGCTTTCTTTATCTGACAGCTACTGCTGTCATGAAGTTCTGTCCCAGCATCATAACCTTTGATTCTCAAAAAAGTTAAATTCCTTTTACAGAAGTGCCAATGGTCAGTAGCAGCCACAACTACATTTTGAAGAGTAAAATCATAATTTGTTTTGTTATAGGGACGCCTGAACCAGCGTACGGTTCCACTGCTAAACATGGCCAGCCGCCAAGAAGGGAGACAATGTGGCAGGGATATGAGTGCTTCAGCAGTTACAAAACCTCCACCATAATCCTCCTCCGCCCCCGGGTAGCCTGTTATTTATAGACCTATGTATTTTTAACCTACTTTCCTCCTAAATAAAAACCAAAAGCGATGGGACTGCAGCTCCCTGGACGTGGACAGTAATGTGGCACACTGAGCAAAAACAACCAGAGCAGAGAAGTATGTTTGAGAGATTTTGTGAGGAATCCAGCTGCTCACATTGACATGAATGTGTTTGACACCAAATTCCAAAGATTCCACCGCCAAAACACAATATACCAAATACTGTTTCATACAGATCGGAAAAGGAAATAGTGTAAGTGTGGTGTGTTCAGTTGTTAATTTGTATTCTTTGTTTCCTGAAAAACATCTGTGGGAAGCATTTGCATTTGATCAAAATTTGTTTCTGTGATGCAGCTTTAAAACAGTAAAAGGCTTATCAAAGTACATCCATCCATCCATTGGGCAGCTTTTAAAAAAAAAGGTGTTATTCAGTTTTTCAGAATATCCAAGCAATTTCAATTTCTTGAGAATAAACAAAAAAAAGAAAATTAAAAGGAAAACTACAGACAACTTGGCAGAAACGCTCTGCAAAAGTGCACCAAACTATTGTGTTTTACTTTCCCTCAATTAAAATAAAATAAATAACATAAAAAATACACATACAGCGGGAAAATAAATACTGAAAATACTGAACGTGTCAACTTTTTCCTCAGTAAATACATTTCTAACGTAAAACTGTCACTAGATGTCGGTAACAACCCACACATTCCACACATTCCACACATACAAAGAAGTCAACATATTTGTCCAAAAATAAAGTTCTGTGTAATAAAGTGACATGACACAGCTAGAAAGTATTGAACACACTGATTGAAACGTTTACTACTTAGTAGCAAAGCCTTTGTTGGTAATGAAGCTTCAGACACCTCCTGTGTGGAGCAGCTAGTTGCAGGCGTTGCTCCGGTGTGGTTTTGGCCCGTTCTTCCTCACAAACTGTCTTCAAACATTAGAGGTTCCGGGGTTCTCTTCTATGACCTCTGACCTTCACTTCTTTCCATAGATTTTCATCTGGATTCAAGTCAGTCACTGTTTTTCAGCTGGCTGTGGTTGTTACCACATCTGGTGACAATTTCACCTCAATAGCCCCATTAGAAATATATTTATTGAAAAAATGTGGACGCGTTCAACACATTTTACTCACAGCATATACTCCCCTTTTTTCACTTCAACAAATTAAAGTGTGCAATAACAAGAGTCTATATTTTCCAAAATATGTAAATTTTTGCCTGTATTTTTTCCATGTTGCATGTCACTAATATTCTTTTGCCATTACCAACAGAAGGTTCAATGGTTTGAGCCAAGACAGCACATAATAATACCACTTTTGTTTATCCACCAACCCCTCCAGTACAATGGCTTCTAAGGCAGAGCTATATCCAGTTCTTTACCTATGTTAGGGCAGCTTATTTCAATGGTGTGTTCCATTTGCTGTCCGATCTAGGAAGTTGCCAAATGGAATGCTCGCTTAACAAGGAACAACTGACAGAAACCAGGAAGGCGTCAGTAGCTCGGTATCAGTATATAAACTGTGTTCAAACTGTTTTCGTATCACTTAGGTCTTTTGTTCATTTGAATGACTCGCACACACACAACTGTTTGACTTGTTCTCAGTGGGAATGCTGTAACGGTGTAGTTGTACGTGGAATACCACAGAATGTGTTGTCTATCAGATAAGAACTAGCACAAGAATGGCCTTTTTCATGCCTAATGAGTTGTGATGACAGTGGAACGCAAACAACTTGGTTTTCACCTCAGACATCTGCTGCATGTGGCATGTACCATTAGCTACATGTGAGGCCGTAACCGCCTTCCCCAAATGATGTGCAAAGACCCAGCAAGGCCACATTCAATGCAAATCTCATCCTTGACTGCTTTTCTGTCATCACTCATGCTATTCACAAGAAGGGACACGCTTGTTCTCATTTAGATGCATTCAGCAGATAACCCTGATCCACAAAAAAAGCAAACATTTAATATTCAAACTGCCAGACGTCATTGAGCAAAGACAGAAACATCCTCAATCAAACAGATGAGCAGGTACATTTGAGGAAGCGTCAGAGACCACAGAAAAGGAAGCTAGCGAAGGTCAAAGTAGTGATGTCCACACAAACCTGTTTCTTGCGAAGTTTGCAGATCTGCTGCTCCACCATGGTGATCTCTCTGTCCACGCGGTCCATGTTCTGGATCAGTTCCTCCTTGGAGAAGCGGGCGGGCACCAGGTCCAGGTCAGGGTCCATATGGACCGGGCTCACGGGGGAGATGGGCTCAAGCTTTCCCATGGCACTGACACGCTCCTACAAAGGCAGAGAGACATGTGCCATCATGATTCAAGGATGCTGCACACCAGGTTTGAAATACAAACTGGTACACTGACTTGCAAGTCTTTTTATTACAGATAACACAGCGGTAGTGTAAAGACAAGCTGAGGCGTTGAGGCTTTTTTTTAATATTCTTTTATATAGATGAGATTTTTTTTTTTTCTCCGATCTGTTTTCTGTCTTCAGTCGGTATGGCTAGATATCAGTTAGTGTGGAATTAATCCAACACTGGAGGCAAGCGAGTCGTGTGTACTGATTATCAAACCAAATGCAAACACACACTGTCAACAGCCAATCAAAAAGAGGAGACAGGACACAGGAAACAGCACCAGAAGATGAATGGAAGTACTGAACGATACTGGCGTAGAGTCCACACTCAACTCCTCCACCACTTCACCGTTCTTTTTCTTCACGGATTTCTCAGAGCAGATCGCTGTGAAGACGTGTGTCGTGCCCTTTAAACTGCTGCATAAACATGGTGAGACTCTACTGGCTTCAGTCATTTTAAGAACTGACATCCTCAGTAGGCACAGTCGTTAAATGTGTGATCCCCAACAAAAACCTGCTGAAACCTGTCAGTCAGTGTGAACTCAGTGTCTAACGACTGTGAAAGTGTTGTCATGTGCCCTCAGCTTCAGCGACAGACGTCCTCTGATACCCAGGCCTGTGTTTAACTCTACACGTAATCACCCAAAACCAGTCCAAGCATCCGAAGCACACAGCAGTAATTAAAATGAAAGCAGGGGAGTGTCCCTGTGTCACTTGACCACACTGATGAATGAGCTCCTCGCATTCAAGCAAGTAATTATTGCTTTTCCTCCAAAGAAAACACACGGAAGAAAAATATACACACAACTGTTGAGATTCATACACTTACACCTTTATGATTCTGAAAAATGTCACTGATCAATACAGGAACAATTAACCACACACATTCAGGCTGAGCAGAAAATAATTAATGTTATTTTTCTGCCATTGCAGTGGACGATTTTGACCAGGTTAGATTTCCAACATACTGGATTTTTTGAGAAAGCTTCAGTTCAGTTCAAAGACAGTTACACCAGACAGCTGCTCTTCAGACAAAACCCCTAAAATCTATTTATACTGCATTTCCACTTACAAACTTTTTGGTCTGTCACAGAGTTTAGTTTACTTCATAAAGACTTGAAACATTTTAAAAATGAATGGTCGTGTTACATTAGACTGTTTGAAGCCAAACAGTTGCCTGCAGTCCACTTGCTGATTATGTAGAAACACATGCAGATGGACCCTGAAGTGTTTCTACTTCTGGTGTGTATTCAGCTCGTATTTGTTTGGTGTTATTTTTAAACATGTGAAATGAAGGTTACGTAAGTGGGCTAATCTGGCGAGGCAGGCTGCCTGATAGTGCCGTGAACCTGCTGTGAGCAGTCTGTCGGTGTGTGACGAAGCTAAGGAGACGTCTTTGATGAGGACAGCAAAGAATGTCAGAGCCAGATAGTCCAAAACTATACAGTTTATATACTATACAAGTAAGTACAACAGCTTCTGGGATGGCTTGACAAGTTAAACATCCGAACGCAACTCCTTCAACTTGTCCCCTCCTTGAAATGTCAGTGGATTCAACCCTGAATGAGCAAATATCATGACATAATACACACATGTGGTTTTTGAATCGCAAATCCTCAGGGAGTTTCTGAGAAAAAAAAGACAGCCTGAGACGTGTTAAATGTTCTGTTAAATCTTTGTTGTTCAGATGACTTTCTGAGTGTAAGAATCTGGGACGTGTTTAAGTATTGGGGTGTAACACAAGCAGTGGGACTTTCTGCCACAAGTTGAGGTGTATTCAGCCCAGGATCACTGAAGGTGGACTTACCCTGTAAGGGTGAACCAGTTATTGTCATTGTAGTGACAAGCCATGTGCCCTTGATGACCGCCGTCCCATTTATAACATTCCACAACATGACATCTCGAGCCGCACACGCATCCGTCATTCTTTATTACCTCTGGGAGTTGTAGTATGTCTGTGTAAGTGTGTCCGCTTTATTAAGACACCAGCATGCAGACTGGTGTATTTTATGCTTTTGAAATAATATTTGGGGAAAAAACAAAAGTAAACGTCCTGTTTTCTTGTTAGAATGTGCATCATTCTGCATCTTGGTCCATTTGGTTTGGGCATCAGTGTTTCTGAATACATCAACAGGTGCAGAGTGACAGAGCTGACTGAGGTTTCCTTAGATGACAGAATTGAAGAGTATTTATGTAAACTAAATGTGATGAAATTTACAGCAACACTTGAAAGTTTATGATTGCTTAGGTTGATAACTTCCTCTACAAGTATGTTTCTGCTGCTTCATGCAATGAAATGTTTCTGGAATTAGACAGTATCTACATTTTCAGTCCGTGCCTCCTCTTTTATTGCTCCTCACTTGCCCTTCATCGCATCTCCCCCTCTTTCGGTTTACTGCACTTGTTCCGTGCAGGGATCGCAGCTGACATGACTTATGTAATGAGTTTATAGCCCTCAGTGCTTGGAGGGTAATTACTGGCATTCCTGCATATTTCCCTGCATACTCAACAGTCAATGTGTTTTGTTTTTTCCCCCTGTAACTGGGGTATCGATTTCCCATTCCTTGGCTCTCTGTTTCCTTTGGCAGTTGTAAGTAGTGTAAGAAACAGCTCTCCATCAGCAGCTCCACACTGCACGCAAGTCCTTCTGATCTCCTCTGTCTTTATGAAATCTAGGTCAGTGCTATTATTTATTAATTGCCGTTTCACAAGTCCCTTCGTCTTCCTGCTGCAGCTCAGAAAGACCCTGGTTAGTGCATTAGTGTAATCTGTGACATTTTCGAGGTTGCTATTTTTGTAAATTAACTTCATGCCAGTAAATCCAAATTAAGGATCTAACACATCCAATGTCTTTATATTGACACATTATGAACAACAACCAATTGAAATGATTTACCGTCTTGATTTGCCGTTTGTATTAGGTCAAAATACTGTGTTCATGGCCTCACTGACACAATCATATACTTCTTTTCAGAGTGACTGACCTTGGACATGTCCTCAGCTGCTCCCAGAGGTAGCTGTGGCCGATGGGATGAAGGTCTCATCAGAGACTCTGGTCCCATTTCCAACCGAGGCCGTTTGATCTCAGCATACTCCATCTCTGATTGGCCGCTCGGCTCAGGTAGATAGATGTGCTCATAGCGGATATGCTGCTCTTGTCCTCTGCAACAACAGCAAAAAGAAATCAGAGAAGTTTTGAAATAATAAATAAATATCCCTTGAAATAAAGCACCACTAGGCAAAGACTGGAGAAACACTCATTGTCATTATGTTACAACAAAAACATTCTTCTTTTGCAAAAAATAAATCAAATGTTGCGTGGCTGCAGAACCATCTGCGAATTAAATTCTGACATTACATTTATTTCCTTTCCACTAGTGTCCGTCTGCTCTGCTGGAACCGGAGCTCAGCTTTCTGAACATTCCACCAAGCCAAGCTATTTTCCGTATCAGGTGCTGAAGTCTGTTGCTACAGGCAGAGCTCAGACATCAGGTGTCGCCATGGAAATGGTGACAGTCCCCATCACCTTTGTTAAATACAATGAATGTGAATGACTTAGGGTATTTTTCCACAAAAAAAACCCACGTCACAGTGAAAGAAAACAAATACAAGCCTCCAAAATATTCAACTCAAGTTAAATGATTTTTTGATACCTAAAAGTTCTAAAAATCTACAAGTAAAACTGATCAAGACTGATCAACAGAGATAAATAAAACGGACAGAATAATGCTCTTACTTCACCATCTTGTGTATCTTTATAAAAAGTTACTTAAAGCACTGAATTCAAATAGATCAACTCCATGATGGATCCCTGAGCTTCACAGGCATTAGGATTCAATCCCTGCTGGTTTCTGGGCCCATGTTTTTCCTTTCCATTTTTATTTAGGCTTCACTCCCTTTACTCAGTAACAGACGTCAGTTAAGATATAGTGAAAAAAAATACTTCAGACAAAAGCCAAGTAAGTAAAAGCTGAATTACACATTTTAAAACATACAAAAAGACTCAAGTGAAGTAAAGTAAGAAAGAATACCACACTCTACACGTTAACAGTGGAACACATTCACAAAGCTCAGTCTTAGATCTACACTGACCCAAAAATGTACTGAAGGTACAACAACTTGATTTGGAACAAACAGGCTCTTAGTAATCACTGGGTTCGGCAGAGCGGAAACATGGGACTGGTTGCTCGCGACTGACATGTGGTAAGAACGCAAAGAGAGAAATCTGGACATGGCAATGGGTTTATTTTAAAACCCACCAGTTTCCGACAAAGCAGAGAGGCTACCTGGAGAATGGCTACCGATTTGTGTTTTGTGTGGCAGTGCAAAGGGAGTGTTTGGACGTCCCTGTGCTGTACTCCACAACTGATGTGGATGGCCTGGAATGCTAACAATTACACCAACAGCCGCTGGAGAAGGGGAGGAACCGCTCGGTAATGTGATCTGGCCACAATCCGCGTGTGTGTTGTGCTTGTACAAACCACACAATGTATGCGTTCATCACATTCATTAAAAACACACATTGGCGGACAAGAATCGCTGGCCAGGAGTGACAGAGAGCCAGTAAAAGAGAATTTTGGTGTGGAGTCACTTCATCCAAACATTAACTGCACTCGCTGCTGGATCTGGGACATTTTATTATTCCACTTGTAAAGGTTCTCTGTTCTTTCGAAGGTTTTTCTCAAGTCTGCCCCGGAGGCAAATGCCAGAATGTTAGTAACGTCTCTGCCAGTGTCAATGGAAGTGGCTTCTGAAGAGAAGAGGGAAACAGAACCATAATTGCCAGTCCAGGCCCACAATGGGCTAGTGTGTGGTTTCTCTCAGTCCCAAAGAGCATGGATGCTCTCGGCGCCCCGCAGGGTTCTGGTGCAGCGGTGGAGTCTAGACTATCCTCAGACCAGAACAGAGATTCATATGGAAGAGACATGTCACAGGACTTTTGTCATGCACAGGATTAAATTGATAGCACATGTTTGTGTGAAAATGGTTAAAATGGTTAAAAGCCGTGTGGCAAAATTATTTGTCTGATGTTCCCCATTCACTCACTGGCTCACTTCCTCATCTCCATAGATGGCTGCCACTTACATAATCACATCATCGAGCTCCAGCCCACCCCCTTCTCCCCCATGCGCTCTGTCCCTCTTTTCTTTCTCCCTCCCATGAGCGTGCAGAATAATCTGATCCCTGGGGAGGATTTGTCTGGAGGATGAGAGAAAGAGATGTGTGTGCAGCAGGGGGGAGTGTGTGTGTGTGTGTGTGTGTGCACGCGCACACAACAAAAACACCTCACAGGTCCACTACTTTCTCCCTGGCTTTGGTCCCATTAGGACCAGAACAGAGATGGTGTGTGCTGACAGTAGCCTGTTCCTGTGGCTGGTGTTTGCGTGGCTGCTGGTCTCTTCAATGCCCCGGAGCTGGATGGCACAGGGACGGTGTACAGAGAGAGCAGCCGCGCCAACAGCACCACAGCCGGGGTGACAGGGGAGGGAGGGATAATAGCAATGAGGGACAGCTATTTTCTGCAAAAGCAACAGGAGACCACAAAATGTCCAACAGCTGGATGTTTGATATACGAGAATGAATGAAAAACCATGAGAATCATTTGTCTGTTAAACTGCCAGAAGTGAACTGTAACCAGGCTCCGTTCTTCCTCCCTGAGCCGCTTCATTACCAAATTCCCACTGTGTCTGTTCACCTAATGTCAGTCTTCTTTCGATTTCCTCCAGATAGAGCCTTCACCATAGCTGCCCCTTTCCCCCGTAACTCCAACACACACACAGAGTGCGACGAGTGGTCGACTACTAGATGAGTCAATGACTCGTAGTAGCTAGTCTCTTTTTGTATGGAAGGTAAGAAAAATAAATAAGTGTTTTTTTCAGAATGGATTTTAACGTGACATTTATGCTGCTCATTACTTCTGTCTGTGTCCGTTTTGTTTTTCCAGGTATCTGAGATTGTCTTTTATTCAACCGATAAAGATTGAAAGTCATCAGATCTTGCTACCACAACAACAAGATCGGCATCATTTTGCCTTTTGGACGATTCTATTTTCTCAGCAAACACAGACGTGCTGCTCCAAGAGCTGGGAAGGTCACATGACGCGAAATGTCCAATCGCAGCTGTTGCCTTCTGTGGCAGTCACATTGCATAAGAAGAATAATGATATGATAAAGTCATCAATACAATCATGAAAGTGTGAAGAAGTATGTGTAGGTAAGTGATGTAAGATGATATATTAAGTAAATGAAAGGTGTATTTAGACAGATGATAGACCGACAGATACTCTATTTCGTTTATCTTCTGAGAGAAATTCACGAGAAATTCCATTTCTGTTACAACCCATGATCAGTGTTTGCATGCTGTGTTAGAGACTGGTTCAAGCAGGACAATACCACCCTCTGTTCCACCCTCTCCTCCCTGAAGCCCGTAATCCCATCTGAATGATACTTTAGGGCGCCAACACTCATCTACCACATACTGCAACAGTCACTCTACCATCTGCTGCTCAGAACTGGAACACGACTACAGTCCTGAGACGAACAAAGAACTAGACATTACGATAGGGCTTCTAGTACACACTGAACATTTTCTAAATGTATCTGCGAGCAGCGTTCTCGTTAACAGCACATTCTGAAAATTAGATGTTGCTGAAAAAATAGGAATCTGGCACAACCGACTGAGGAGGAACATATTCTTGTGACTTATCCTCTGAGCATTATGCATAATTCATGACATGCACATAAATTATTTAGTGTGCTCATCAAGACTCATCTTCCAAACGACATGGCTACACAAATAATAAACAGTGTTGACGCATCCACACGCCCAAAGTCCCTGGAGACGGGGTGCTATGCACACACAATGTGTGTCAATGGCTTAACTTACTGCTGGCCTGTTGAATACGGCAGAACGTTGCAGGCTCCGTTGCACCTCAGAGCCATTTAACACAACACAAGAGAGGTGTGGTTTGCTGCTGGGAATCTTCTGCTCCAGAGCCTTCACATTCATTGAGGATAAACTAATTAATTATGCTGATGACATATTTCCTTTGCCAGAACCTCATGCATTGATTTGATCTAAAAATGTACCACCTCCAAGTTGATGCCTCTGACAGCCAACTAGTCAAGCTCTTTAACAAAACTGTGTTAATGTGATTATTTACTATTATTATTATCAACATCATTAGCCTCTATATTATTATTTTGTTGTTTTTCCAATTCAATCGTAATTTATTGTTTATTCTAGTTTGTTTTCCACGTGTGAAACAAGGTCGACGTGTGACCTCTTTAGATATGAAGGGCTACTCATTTTATTCTGTTCTACAGCTTTATCGTAATTATTTCCTGCGACTCAACAAATTGGGTCAGTTCCTCCATGAGTCCCAATGGTGGGGTTCATCCTCATAAAAAGCGTTTCAGCAGAAAAAATTTATTTATATTTAAAAAGTTGGTTGTTGAACTTCTCAGAGTAAAAATGCATCAGTCTTGACATATGATATTTGTCATTTAATCATTCATCAACCATAACTGATGCGAACAAAAAAAAACGTGTGGGTTTATTCTAAAAACAAGCACACACCTTCCTCCAGTAGCGCCAAGGGAAGGCATGGATCTGGTAGATGTGTTAAACACTCCTGTCTGATTGCCCTTCATGTTCAGACTCAAATTAGAAAATATTTTGACACAAAAATGCTTTAACTAATGAAAAAGGGAAGATCCTTCAGTTTCAGGATGTAAGTGGTCTGCTGAAGCAACATTTATGTTCATACCTGAAAGGTCGTCAAAGTCGACTGCTAAGAGCATTTGAAAAAAAAAAACTCTGAAAACCACCATGCTTATTTAACGCCAGCCATAAAACTGACCAAACCATGATGAAATAAATAAACCCCATCAATGATTGTCCTTTCAATCCACACAAAATCATCTGATTAATCTCAAATTAGCAGAACACTGAACCTGTTATATACGCCTGTAACCTCTTTATTTGTTGTAATTTTATATTTGCAAATCCCACAGTATGATAATGAGCATACCCACAATCAAGCAGATGGTAATTAGTCATGACAGACCAGAGTTCACCTACCTCTCATTCCCAGGCTGGAACTCTGAAAGTAAAGACGGCCGACGGCGATGTGGTTGGGCCAAGTGGGAGCTGTAGTCTCTGGCATGATGAGAGTGGTAGTCAACCAGTCCCATTTCCTAGAACACACACACAGCAACACATTTTCATTACAGGAATTGTACTCAAACTCTCCCCGTGACCAAAGCAAAGGGCCAAGAATATTAAAATGTTGTAATTTCCTGCCTTGTTTCCCCCGTAAAATCCTGTACTCCGCTCTCGAGCTTTCATTGCTCCTTCTCCCGCGACGTCGCTCTCTGTCTAACAGGGTCGACCAGGAAGCTACTGTAAACCTGTGCCTCTACAAAACAGGGATTGGGCCTGTCGACCCTCATCTCGTCACCAACGTGTTGACAAGAGTCAACAGTGGTAGGATTAACTACAGGTGCAGCTGCGGGGATCCCTGTGTGTGTGTGTGTGTGTGTGTGTGTGTGTGTGTGTGTGTGTGTGTGTGTGTGTGTGTGTGTGTGTGTGTGCAGCTCTGCAAACACTTGAGGTCACTAAATGTACCGCTACATCAGCTAGAGGCCTCTTCTTTTAAAAGACGGACAGCTCGCCTCTGATACATACATGAGCGTAATCTTCATAATTGGGAAGTGTGTGTGTGTGTGTGTGTGTGAGAGAGACAATATGAACCTGAAACTCAAGCAACTAATGAGGAGATCAATATGTGTGTACAACATTGGAAAAACACCAGTGGAGGCCTCCCAGGTCAGCTTCCCAAAGCAAACAGGAACCCCAATCTCTTAACAGGTTTTTAGCGCAAACTGTGGCCTTGGGGTCATTTGGGTCATGATGCTTGGCTGTTTACCGTGTGTGCCCGTTGGAGCTGCAGCGGTAAGGTGGCGGGGTTTGGCAGGTGCCGCGTGTCAACAGTCCTCCGGCCCGGTGGCACAGACTGGGAGTGAGAGGACATCCTGGCACAGCCTCTTCCTCTACAGGCAGGAAGTGGGTGGGGCCACGGAGTCAACACTGTGCATTATTGGCCTTTTCTTTCAGCCGGCAACCTGTATGCAGAAAAATATATATATATATATATATATATTCATATATGTGAGCTTTTTGTTTCAGTTTATGAACCTTTGCATCTGCATGAGTATCCCTTTGTAAAGCTTGTGACTGCTACTCTAACACAACATGGCAGGAGAAGTGTTTCTCAGCCCCAGACATTCAGAATGTCAGCACCTCCCTGCTACAGCTGCCTCCTCCTCCTCAGCTCTGAAGGCAGCAGGGAGTCCCTGCACCTGCTAGACTGAACCCTCCTTCAACGCCTACTGAATGGTCCACTATCCTCCTGCTGAGCACTCACAGAAAACCAAAAAGAATTTGATGTTTTCTTTTCAGAATGATTCCATTCACAAGGAGTGTAACACATATAGAGAAAAGTCTTAAATAGCCACTGTGAATGAACACTTTTTTTTGCACAGCTGGATAAGGGGCAAATAAAAAACAGCGATGGCAGACAGTAGCATGGTATCAACATAACAGTGTCTTGCTAACATCAGTTACAAGTAGAGGAATTACAAAACAACATAAAAATAAACAGGAAACACAATAGGAAAAGTTGTATACACACACTACACCCAAATGAAAATCTGCCATTATGTCATGCATCGCAACTCAACCTTACTCAGAATAAAAGCACAAACATTTGTTTGGGTTACAGTTATACACGCCCACTGAGGAGGCACAAACTGGTTCAGTTGCCTGCAGGCAAGTTCTGGAAGCGTTAACACCTGGTGGAAAATTGGTGAACCCTTCAACCATGGCGAGACCCAATGGCCCGGACAAACGTTAAAAAACTGAAACTGAATGACAGTGTGTTTGTTTATTAGCAAGTAGAAGGTTATTTACTGCTGTAAATATTTAGCTGCTGTATTAACCAGACAATAAGGATTCACACAGATATAACTTATGACAATAAGTTAATTATACACATACACACACACACACACACAGTTTGTTTATTGTGTCTGTTACATTAATTAAATATTTTATGGTGATGCTAGTACTGACCTAGGACTTTTTAATGAATGTACCTTAGCAAAGGTGTCAAAGTGCAGTGGATCACATCTATCTATAGTCCTGCTATATTGGCCCAGAGAGACACCTGATTTCAGTGATGCAGAAGAAAACTATTAGAGATGTAATCATAAATTTAAGGTAAGTATTATCACACTGACTGCATTAATTGAGTAATAAGATCAAAATAGATTATTATTGAAGCACAATAATAAACAGTGTCTAGATATACCAGTATATACTTCCTAGCAATGACGTTGTTCATAGTGATGATGGACAGTATGTGCAGATTAATATTCTTAACACACCATTCAATTCAAGAAAAAAACAAGCCAGAGAACAATTGATTGATTTTACTAATTGCTGTAGTAGTCACAATTTTATGATCTCTCTCACAGACACACACTATCTGTGACACGAGACTTGAGACAAACTAGTTGGAAGAACACTGCAACTCACTGCAACTGACTAATCGCTGAAACAAATCCTGCACTGGTTGAATAATGGACAGTTGTAGTGCTTCATAACATGTTTTATAGCACCTGTTACACAGTAGATAATGAAGTTTAGCTTGACTTGGAAAAAATAAACCCGCTGGTGGAATACAAGATGAGGGGAGAACTCAAACTGATGCAATGTGCAAAAATGTTCAACAGGGTGTAAAAAGGAGGCCACGAAAAGAGGGCGAGATAAGGCCATCTCCTCCTCTGAGGCCCCTCTTTGATGACTGTCCAGTCCACAGATGTTAACCTGAGCGGGACAAAAACAAGTCGAAAGGCAGTCACAAGATCTGCAGAGGACAAAAAAAAAACTGAATCAAGACAAGAGGGCCTACACAATGAAAGAGCTTTGACATAAACTGGAAAGGGGCCTTCCAGACAAGAGGCTGAACACATGCACTGGCACTGCAACAGACACCCACAGGCGAGTCTGTGGCTCGCTGCCAGCGCAGTGGATGAACTCATTCACCTCATTCTCGCACTCGAGCAGGCTTTCCTTCTCCTCTCTCTATTGCTTTTGACTTCTTCACAGAGCAGAGTGGGCCTCATTCTCAGCAATGTGAGCCAATATTTCATTCTACACCCCCCCCCCACACACACACACACATACACATCACACTCCATTTTAGGCATGGCTGTAAAAACACTAGCATAGAGCACAGAGGAGACTCCAAGTGGGCGACAATTCAAAAATGATCAACAGGAAAAGTTTGTCCAATGTAGAGCTTCAACAGACACATTTTGAAAGAAGGTGGTTCCCGTTCCTCAGCTTGAAACTAATTCTTTGCAAGAATCTTGAGCTCATGGCTGGAATATTGTAAAGACTGGTGGGCTGACAGACCAATCACTGGAACAGATATAGCTCACATTTAATTAAATGCCTTAAAAAAAGACTCCCTTGACTTCTAATGCTAATTAATGCATCGGACTGTTAGCAATAACAGCTGAAATCTGGCACCATCGCTCTGCCTCTATTCTTCAACGAAATCTAATCCACCGTAGAGATCAGTTACATGAAAGTTTGTGCTGGTGTTAGACGTTATTGATGATGACAATGAAAGCAGGCTTTTGAATTATCACACTGATAATGACACTGATTTGATTTGGATTTGTCAGCCCATAAACACAAAGAGAACACAATCGGATCGGGGAAAAAAAAAAAAAACAGAAATGTTCTCAGGTCCGTAAAAGCCACAAACATGCAGGATATAATTGTATGTAGTTCATGCTTTGAGTCATTCACTGTCTCTCGCTCTCCTCCGTCCGACTTTTTCACTCACTCAACACCTGTGGAAACACTGAACTGTGTTTTTTCCCCCAACACACCTGCCCCTGCTGCATTTGATGCTGTTCTTTTACAAGGTAGAACTATCAAGTATGCAACTTCTGGTGCCATAGAAAAAGCAGGGTATCCGTTCTTGTGTCATCCTGTGAATATCACAAACTGAATGCACATCCAGTCATTTACAACATGGTAGACATATGTGTTTGGTGTGTATTTCTGGATTTTAAAATGTCTCTTCACTTCGTTCAATACTGCAATGGTGGGGTGGTCATGGCTCAGTCAGCAGAGTTGTGAGTTGCGTCACACACAACCACACACACAAACACTACTTTCTGCGGTAATTCAGCTCATCTTCACCTGCACATCATTATGATGTAATTTACTGGTAGGTTAACAAACACTTGAATGCTCAGTGAGTGAATCAGAACAAACTGGCATGAAGAAACATGTTCACCTATCAAACCTCAGATGGTATCTCGGGTGGGAGATTCCACGGATTGATGGAGTCAATTCTGGCAAACTGTTAATATCAGTGTGATGGCTGTGAACATATAAATACTACAGGAACCCTCAACTGCTCAGCATCTTCATTAATATGACGCTCAGCATTGAGGAGTAGATTTACTACTGACTAAAATGGGCGTGTTCAGGACTGATAGGTGGCTGGAACACATGCACACATTGCTAGGTGAGCAGGGAACACGGCCTGCAGGTGTGGATGTGCACAGTTTTTATATTTAGTCAGAATCCTAAACACGGTTTTATAAATGAGACCCCAGAAATATATAAAAGTAGTTCCCTAGAGAGCGGAGCTCAGGGGAGGGGGGCTGCTGGGTCTCCCAGCGTAGGAATGTGGCACCCTGTCAGGTCTCATAAGGATTTATCTCCCTTTAGCCTCATTATCAAAAAGGGTTAGACAAGGCTTCGTGCTTGCTGCATACCTTAGCAGCCGCTCACTAACACTGTGCCAGCATGTAAACACTTCTGCTTGACCAGTTCACCCGAAGAGAAACACATGGGTCACACCGGTCTTGTACCGTCATTATGGCCCCTATGTTTTGGGCAGAAGACTCAAGCGGAATCACATCACAGTAGCAGTGAGTCTGATAGTGTTTTTGTCATCATCTGCCCTATCAGCTCTGTCCTCTGTTGGAGTTCCACAAAGGTCACAAACACCACAAAAAAACAGCATGGAAAGTGAAAGTCTAACCACTAAGCCAGCATAAAGAAATGTGATATCTTCACCTGCTTTGTCCAGCTCCAACAACCGCTGCCTGTACGCAGCCCAAAGCACTTTCTTTCACTATGACTGTGGCGAATGTGGTTAATTGCTGTAAAAGCAGCATCTGGCTCCGACAGCAGCCCCTCGACTCCAACCCAGGAGGGAGGCTGAGGACGAGGACAGGCTTATACTGACTGACAATTATGTTCTTTATTGTTTCTTCATTTTTACTCGGTATTTTGACGCCAGCACACTTTTTAAAAAGTTGGACCCTACAGGACAAACTTTGAAATTATCAAAATTAGCTGCAGTCCAAAACTGACTCCTGTGTTTAGTGTTGTGATCCAGAGTCCTGTTAAATAACAGAGATGCACTACAACTGTTTTTTCCCACCGATTTAGAAATAGGTGA
The DNA here is from genome assembly GCA_901007665.1 of Aeoliscus strigatus. Taxonomy (NCBI): domain Eukaryota; kingdom Metazoa; phylum Chordata; class Actinopteri; order Syngnathiformes; family Centriscidae; genus Aeoliscus; species Aeoliscus strigatus. The sequence goes on from CAAKHB010002231.1 coordinate 25,626, forward strand.
GGGCAAAACTGATATCCGCCAACATATTTATATTTACTCCTTTTTAAATTTAGGTTCATCTGTGCACACCTGGACATAAGAGACTTGTAAACAGAGGTGGATTTCGCAACTGTACCTTTAGATTTGTCCTTTACAACTATCATGACATTACTATTAGTCAGTCAGTTCTGTCTCTAAAAATGCACATATTTATTTCTTACACTTTCGAATGAATTATCAAATGAAAACTTCAGCCGTATTTAAGTGGATAATAAATAAGACGTATCAAGCTAACAGGGTAACACCAAGTGTCCATAAATCCGTAGTGAAACTTATGTCCATCGATCAGTGGATGCTGGAGTGTCATAGCAATGTTTCAGGTGTTTATTTACACTGACCTCACTATGGGGGAAGTTACGGTACAGGAGAGAGGGCAAAAAGGAGCGCATGATTTCCTCACCTTCACTCACCTACAGCACAGTATACTGGCTCAGCAATCTCGCTTCATTGGAGCGTTGTTTGTTTTTGACGGTCCAATCGGTCCGATCTGTATAACGTCATAATCGGACAGATAATTATTGGGGAGATATTTTTCGTGCAACCATATTATACAACCATGCAAAGACTGCACTGTCAACGCCACAGTCTGAAATTAACAGCTGCTCGTGCCAGAACATGTAGGTAGATTTTCTGTGATGCGAGTAAAGTAGTCAGCAGAGTAATGACCACACTGGCATTTCAACGCTTGTGACGGATTCTTACTGTTTCTTTCCTCCGTCTGTGCCAGAATCACAGTCTCACTCACACACACACACACAAGAGGTTTGACACATACAAACTGAAATTCGCATGTTTGATCACTTGAATAAAGAAGTTGAAGTTGATTTCTTAAAGAGTGGTCAGATTTCTACTTTCCAACTAAAGGTTAGGAGAACAGAGGGGTTATCAGTCGACATTTCATAGGTCCTTTAGACACGTCAGAGTAATAAAGGGACAGAAAACATGAAAAGGGGAAACTATTGGGAGCTGCGACAATTTGCAGAATTTGCCAAATAAAGACAATACATATTTTGGAATTTTTATCTAATTTAAATTTAATTTTAATTCTGTGTGCAGCATGCTGGCAGCTGCATCTGTAAATTAATTCCCACTGATATTAATTAAATTAAGATTTGATTTTATGGTTTTGTTTTATATGTAGTGTACCATCGTTAAATGTTATTTATAACAAATTAATAAGGACATTATTTGTATCAAACCATTATTGTCCACCAAAAAAATGATGCTGATCAAATTCAAAACTTGACTAACAATTTGACCACGACCTCTTAGTCACGGGGAGCCCTAAAGATTTCTATACATTTCCAGAACATAAGTGTGAACATCAGCCAGTTCAGAAAAAGCGACATTGCTTTTTATCACCCCAATTAGTCAGACAATATTGATAATAAATAAATCTTCACTATGGTAAATGGGAAACACCATCATACAAATCAAACCATGAAACCTGGGAGCAAACAGTCAAACAGAAGATGAAGAAATAAACATGTTTGGTGACACTTTGGTGTCTGAATTGGTAATTAGTGAGAGGAGTTTTCTCCATCTTTGATGCTCATGTGGCCCTCACAGCCTTGGAGGCTCAGAGGCAACTCAGCACAGGACAAAGCTCAACAGTGTCATCACCAGGATATTTTATCTCATTTTCCCAGTTCACACTGACATCAGATCACAATAATCAGCAATACATCAAGAAGTACATCCTCGAGCGGCAAAAAATATTAAGTAATGTTGCTTTTATTTTCAGTTCAAGCACAGAACAAAGAACAAAACTGGCTTTATGTTACTGAAAACACTCATGTCAAAGGCCTTCGGTATTTTGTACTTTATTAATGTTACAAAAGTGCCTGAACACTGAAAACAACATTAAAATCATCTCTTGTCTGGTCTTTGTAACATTAGATGCTACGGTAAGAGACAATCTGACTTACTAATTCTACAGCAGCTGAAACTTACACTTTTGAATTTGGAACATTCAAATGTGGCCAGGATCTATTTATGGCATTGATCCAGAGGTTAAAGTATCAATGTTGTCCCATCAATAACGTTACAACCAGGTAACAACACATGTCAACAAAGTAAAATTGTTTCAAATCAACCTGCAACTAAAACGTATCGGCCATGTTTTGCCTCCTTTTTAAAGTTTACCTCACTGCGCAAATGAGGTGCAAGACTTATTCACCTCAGCCCATCGGCCGCAAGCCCTCAACCCAGTTTGCACGTAAAACACAATGAATGACTGAATATACGCACATTCCAAACATACTTGTCTGACAGGGAAGAGAGATGGTGGGAACATTGATTGGCTGGCTTGTATCTCCAGATGTGATTGTCCAGCTGTATCCATGCTGGACGGCAGAGCAGGTATTGGATTTCCTGCCTGTTCCCCTGCTGCCGGCTGTCTCAGCAACACTGTGAAATTACATAAGGTTCTCCCCTCCCCTGCTGGAGTACAACTGTGGCACACATGCACAAACGCACACACGCACACAAAGCCTTGGCTAACGACTCGCTGTAACTATGGAGACAAAGGCACTCGACCAAAACAAAATCTGAAATTGACTCTGTTCACAGACACATGACGAGTGGGATTAAATTTTTTACAAGAACTACAGATGTTGTACTGATGTGTTGCTTACTATTGTTGTTAGATAAGTTGAGTCCTGAACAGTCCTGAACTTTAGTTTATTAAAACTAAATATTATTATTACCTCCTGCAACGTGCCTCTATTGGTTTGTCTTTCCGCAGAACTTTGCTAAACTAGCCAGGAATTAGGATCTGCATACAGCTTTGTATGTATTGTATGTACCAGCTCATAATGTCAAAGACAAAATGTTGTTCACCTTCATATAAAAATGATGTCATATAATGTAAATACCTCGTGCAAATGTTGGCAGGTCTGGATACACAACATAGGTATAGCGAGTAAAGGTGTCATAAAGATACAAGACAGAGATTAACATTGCTAATGTTTGATTCTTAATAACAAATGATACCAAAATATATTCTATTAAACGCACAGTCTATTAAATCAATTAAATTAATTTATTCATGTCAAAATATATCAGTGCGTCTTACCTACCACCAGCAAGCATCTGCCAAAACATCCTAGATATTTTACTGAGGTGCCAGTAAAGAGTTCTGTGCTTCTCCTTCTCCACACAAACACCTGAGGAAAAAAATTGACTTTTTTCTTTTCACATTTTGCTGCATATTTCCCATTGTCATTTCACATCTTGTTTTATTTTTACTTCATTTCATTTTCACTTGGCACCAAAGCATTTTGTGACATTCTTTGTTTAAATGCAACCAAAAATAAACCATTACCACAAGTCTTTACTTTTACTCTTTATACTTTTGTTTATGTCTTTTTGACGCTCTGTAGCGTCACAAAACAGTGTGGTTATTCTTGTCTTACACACCTAATTAGGGAAAAAATTGACTGATCACGAATAAAATTCCAATATTAAAAGGTATGAAAAGGCCATTCTCTGCAGGGTCTTCTCTTTCAAACCCAGCTGACATTCAGCTGTCCATCCTGAGGAGGAAATATCACGGAACGAAAGTGATTCTTGGCTGACCTACTTCCTCCTCACTGCTGCTTAATTATTAAAAAGATTTGAGATGTTCTTCAGTGTGGCAGAATGCAACCCCAGTCCCTGTTGGCCCATCATGACAGCAACCTCACAGAGCTTTCATGGGTGTGTGGGTGTGTGTGTGTGTGTGTGTGTGTGTAATACCAACCTACAATGGCCAGATGCTTGTGTCACTAACAAATACAAAACCTCAACAAGATCGAACATTCAGGATGTAGAATTATATACAGAAAAAGACTTTACGGCAGTAAACAAACACAGATTCAATATTTCAAGTGTTGGTTAATTCTGGAAACTGATTTGTTCCCATCTGCCCTGAGGAGGAGGATCAGAAAAAAGTGGACTTCAAGGTGCATAAGGTTCACTGTTACATGCTACTGGTAATTCCACATGCAGGTGCTTTTCAAAATGGGACAAAAATTACAGGCTTTCATACAACAGAAGATCCGGGCCAATCAGGTGAGATAAATATAACCCTTCCCACAGCAGAGGCCTACACACCAACAAGAGTAATGTCTCATAACAAGTCATCTGTGTTGCGTAACAGAGTCAAGTGAATCACTTACCAGAGAGTCATCTCTAATCTCTGCTAATACGCCGTCTGTCTCTCTTTTACTGTGTTTAAATACGGGTGACTGCTTTTAACGGCAACTCAAATTCACAAGCAGAAAAACAGAAAGCCCTGTAATTAATTTGTTTGGGAAATTAATGGTCAGCACAACAATGTCCTGAAGGAGAACCAGGACTGTCGACACATATTCTGTGAGTGGTGACAGAACCGTGCAGCAGAAAGTGTCTCTGTGGATCTGAGGCCAATACATCTTGGCTCTTATAAAAGTAAACAGCATCTGATTCATTCAACTTGTCCTTGCTATGTATGTGTTACATTTCCATACTCTCTCATCTGCAGAGGAAAAGACTGACTGGACTGCATGTGCGTGTGCGTGTTTGTCTTCACGCAAGCTGTCTTGTTGCATTAGCCGCCATCTTTCCAAGTATTGTTACAGTACCAATTCTGATTCTGACCATCTTTTCACAAGTGAGGCAGTGTTTCCCCTAGGTTTACAGCCTTCACCTCACCTGCTCACCTGCATGATACGAAGAAAAATTGATGTGTGTGCAGATATGTGTGTGAAGAAGAATTATGTTGTTTGTAATAAAAGAACATGACCTTAACACTTAGTAACAGTCAGTAACAGTTTTAGTCTATTTCCACTGAAATATAAAAAGAAAACATTTTTTAACAAGTTTTGAGTGGAGCTTGAACAATGTTTGATCATGGATCAATGAAAATGATCAACAGAAATAATCTGTGTGCTGGGGTGCTGGTGAGTAAATTGGAGTCTTAAGTCTCCAACAGCGGAGACATAAAGTGGTAATTTAGTTTCTGACAGTAGATGCTGAAGTGTGTTTGTGGCATGCATGTGCACTGCTCACAGTAAGTGACAGAGACACTCAGGTCATAGCACACACTCTAATGTGAAAACATCAATAGTACGATTAACGTGTAACCCTACCTGTGTGTGTGCGCACGTGTCTGTGTATGTGTGCACATTTCGGGGCGGAACACCACTATGCACAGTCCGGAGCACAGAGGACACCATGTAGAGACCGAGATGACGTGTTGTCCGATGAATAGGATCAAAAACACGAGGTTGTTCAGTTTGTTTGATAAAGGAAATGCAGGAAAGGTTCTTAAATGACTTCTGTCATGATCTGGCTAAGGGTTCCAGGAGTAATTCGATTACCTCGATTATTATAAAAAATCTTCGAGTAATTTTCTCTGCCTCGAGGAATTGTTTATTTAACCGTAAAGATAAAGGGACCGCGCAGACTATTAATAAGGCAAAAAGCACTTATGTCACCCACGCTCGGGAAGACAGAAAGGAAGAAACAGATGTGGTGCATTTGATTGGAGGAGTGGGAAGATGGAAGGGTCGAGGAGAAACAGCAACGATGAAACAGGAGAAAAAAAATTGCATGTTAATGTACCTTACATACAGCATAACATAACTTTATGTTAACTATGATTACTGTGGAATTGTGATTAATTAATTATGAGGCTGACAAGTACGCCAGTGACTATAACTGACTTCATAAAGAGTTTATTTCATCTAAAAGGACAGTGCTGTGGAGTAAAGAAGATACAAATAAAAACATAATCAAGTTAACTGAGCACTTATCAAATACAGCTCACTAATCAGCAGCTGATCACTTCTGGCAGAAAATATGGTTTGGTGGAAGATATGTGTTTGTGTGTGTGTGTGTGTATTTTGAACACCGCAACAACTCTAAATCATATTAAAGAATATTTGACTTATTCCTAGTCAGCTGGTGTAAGGTCATAAATGCACAGCCATGAACATACTATGTCATTTAATCAGAGTAATGTCAATGTAACTTCTCTTCAGTAACTCATGAGTCTCAGAAAATACAGTTTGATACTATGCACAATGTGAATAAAAGATAGTGTTAATTATCTAAGGGAAACAATTGGTTGTTGATTATTAAATGAAATGTGAATGAAATGAAATTTGTAATTGCTGTTTAAACAATCAAAAATTTGTTTTATCCAATTACTCGATTAATGAGTGGAATTTTCTGTAGCATACTTGATTACTAAAATATTCGATAGCTGCAGCCCTCGATCTGGCACAAGATAAAAAATTAAATTAACTTGATCGTCAAGGAGATTGGGGGTGGCACTGGGGTGGGGGGTGGACACCCCCCTTACTTAATGGTAGGGGAAACTGTCAGGCACTGAGTCTGTGCCAAAGTAAGCTGTGACATCCCTTGTAAATACATACACTTCGTCTGCTGACTTTCACTCGTCCAACAGGAAATCTACGTACATCTGGCACCTGGCAGGTGGTAATTTTCAACCCTAATAGCACACTCTTTTTCACTGATGTGGGCATGTAAGTCATTCCTTTGCGAGTGATTACGGGTGAAGACCAGTGGTCTGCATCTGTGCTTGCTAGTACCAGGTCTGTGTGTCCACAGATCATCGTTTTCTCTCCAGAGAAGTTACAATGGAATTCTTTGCTCGGTCCAAATCTGCAGCAGCTCCAAGGCTCACCAAATACACCGTACACCAGTGGTCATCAACCCAGGTCCCCTGGGACCCCCTGCCCTGCATGTTTTAGATCTCACCCTGCTTCCACACACCTGATTGAATCAAGCGTGTTTGCGGAGCTCTGAAGCAGCCTGGTAACCAGCTGCTGATTTGAGTCAGGTGTGTAGGAGCGGGGTGAGCTCTACAACATGTAGGGCAGGGGGTCCCCAGGAACCAGGGTTGAAGACCACTGCCTTACACAGAAGAAAAATGATAAAAGTAGTAAATAAAAACCCAGACAGAGCAGGGCCAGAGTATCATCCACAACTGAGTCCCAGTAAACATATGAAGTATATAAAGTATATGAAGTATAGAAAGTGCAAGAACCAGAAACAAATGTGCACAGTTATCAGGTTGTAATTCCATTTAATAATGCATTAAACAAAGACCATGACACGTGATGTCATGGCACTCAAGAGAGTTGACTCAATAAATGAATGAATGTAAATGTAAAATGGCTATAAAAAATGCTACAATAAAAAAAGCATATATTCGTTTCCAGATAATAGAGTTCCTGCTCTTAGAAAGGGTTTTTTTTCATTTGCAGCACAAATTCCTGGATGGAGAAATAAATCCTGAGGTCCTCTTGAGTTTTACGGCGACAAACGCAGCATCAGTCTGACCTTGAGACCCCATTAACCTCTGAGCCAGCAGCCTCAGCACACAAAACCCAACCCCCACTGTCTCTGTTACCCACTGAAATAAAAAAAAACCTAACCTACCAGATCTGCTTCATCTCACCAACTTTCATAGAAATCATTTGTTTTCTTGAGAGATCACCACATCTTCACAAGCATTCTCCTCAGAGGATGCCATCAAAAAAATGTGTTTTCTAAATATTTGGTAATTAACTTAGCACACATCATTCATTGTAGTTGTTGATTGTTGTACCATATGTGTCCCAGGTAGGGGGATCTCAAGAAATTGGTGCAAAGTCGATACTAAAATTATGCCAATATTTTTGTCTACGGGAGGTGCTGTATATTTAGTATACTCGATAATAACAGAGGAAATGATGTGCAGTAGCACGTTCTTTTGTGCAGACAGAAAGTAAACAGAGTCCGGTGTTGCCTAAAGTGCTTAAGCGTGGAAAGGTCACAAGCACATACAATGAGCCAGAAATGACAACAGTCGGACACAAAGGGACTAACTGCACAGAATCTCTGTTTCTGCACTTGTAAATGTGCAAATGTGTTATGACAAGAGGCGGCTCTGCAGACCGGGGAACATACACAGATGCCTTACGTTTCATGCATGGCAAACTGTCAATATGTTAAACAGACAGTGAGTAAAATTGTCTACTGGTTAATCGATTGTGAATGACATCGTTCTCATGGCAACAGCGTGACACACACACACACACACACACACACACACACACACACACACACACACACACTTCTGTAGAAGTTCACTCTCTCGCTCCTGTTGCGTGGGGCCACGCGTATACACACAAACATCCAGCGGAGCTGTTCTCGCTGCATCAACAAGTGAAAAATAAATATATAACTGAAATGTCTTTCAAATGCTGAACTTTTTCCAGTACATTATGAAACAAAAGTCATTCTTTAAAAGGAAACACTTAAGTTGTGTGTTACAGGTGCTATGAAGATAGACAAGTACCAAATGCTGCTTTTTCTTTTAAAGCAGTTATATTGATGAACCTCTGGAACCAATTTTCCTCTCAAAGAGCCAGTTATTTGGTTGTCAAAACGCTGCACATGGTTCCACATCAGGCACCAGCTCCGAACTGGTACACATTTCTTGGTGAAAAAACTGGGATGGATTACATAAACCTGCATTTGACGACAAAAATCACAAAATGGGTCTTAACGCAGCTTGCTGAGATTAAGCAAAGGAAAGCAATTTTCTGAAATATCGTGTCATAACAATGCCTCCCTGATCAGAGGAAAGCAATACAGCTCTACTTCAGCCCAACTGAGACCACAGGGACGAAGGTGGTCAGATCGTTTTCGCTTCAATGGAAAGTTGACTGTGAGTAATTCAAGGCACTACAACCGAGCAGCTGTGCCTGATCATAATATTCTACCACACTGAGTCAAAGCACAGCATTCTCCACACGAAACCTACGAGGTGCAGTCCACCAGCAGGCTGAGCAAGAAATACACGACAGCTGCTGTTACTCATTCTGTGAGAGGCAAGCTGGTCAGGACGAGGGAATGCGCGGTTTCCGCCGACTGCCTCATATTTCCATCTTTAGTTACTACAGTTTAACGTAAGGGTGTATTAAGTGCACCACAACACCTTCATCTTGTCCCTAAAATAATTGTCTCGTGTGTTATAATTACTGTAAATCATATGCAATGCGAAATGTCCTTTGGCGGAACCGTGATAACTGAATTTCACAGGGACAAGATTTGGCTAAACGGAGGACCACACCTTTGAACACTCAGATGCTCTGTGGAAATTAAGATTCTACAGGGCGTTGACTGAGGATTTAGGCCTATGTCAAACAGTCCACAGCACTGTCACGCTCCTGTGGCTAAAACAGTATCAAAGTCAATGCAGTAGAACTGAAGAGGTTGGGTTATTTTTTTATTTTGTTCCAGCAAAAGCTGGCAGGTGTCCACAACACAAGTAGTCCGAACAGTTAATTGACATATATCTTAGATGTGTTATGTCACTGGTTACTTGCCGAGTCATGATATAACTGTTGTTGTGATTTGGCGCTACACGAATAAAATATGAGTAGTTGTTAATGTGGCTTCTAGCAGAAATAAAGAGGAATTAAAGGAGCACACACTTGTTGGGTAACTGTACAGGTATAAATATTTGTGTGTGCGCGTGCATGCGTCATGCAAATGAATGTACAGAACATTCCCTGGACCGTGACGGTCAGCTAGATGCAAGTCTCTTCCTTAAAAAGGAAGCAGGGGTTTGTTGAGAACTGTGATAGATTTGACTAAATCGAGCTACTGTGAGAGCTTTTACAGGGAGCCTTCATCAGGACTTCTGCTCTGGACTGCCTAGTTTTGTGTAGTCGTGTTGGAGAAGGAAGCAAAAGCATTGCAAAAGGATATAAATCTTAAGCCCATGCTACACCTCTCCAATAAATTAAATTCAGCTCTGTATGCTGACGAACCTTCAACAACTTCTTCTGCACCGATGTCACAGATGACTTTATTTAAAATATGTCTCCAAATCCCATTCAAATTCACAGAGGAGCCGTTTTTCTCAGACAATAAAATGAGGAAGGAGTTCTCTCTTCTTCCCAGTTTCATAACGTTATTGTGTTTCATAACACCAGCAGAGATCGAACCAGCAGTTAAACAGCCTCCCTGAGGCACCACACTGAGCACGGGATTATCTTTGCCCTCATTACCCTTTGGATAAGGCCTTTGCTTAACTCTTTACAACCCAAACACGATAATGACTAAACTCAATGTGAGCTAGCTATGTAACGCACTATAGATAACAAATCTGACTGTCTAAAAAAAAAAACTCAAAGGGCAAGTTCTTATACACAGTCAGTGTAAAGGCAACCATACACATGTTTGCCTTAAATTATTATCTAGGGTTGCGGTAGTACATGTTATGACATCTGACACAATCTAATGCCACAGCTCTATAGTCCTTATTTCTTTCTTTTTATAAACAGAAATCTTGTCGGCGGTAGTGAAAGAGTCATTCTTGTGGGGAATATACCTTTAAAACTATGAGGAGCTGCACAGCAAGAAGACGTCCAAAAAATTACATTCCAAAACTGCAAAATTGCTCAATAGCAATGAGCATTCGATGACAGGTCAATTTCAAATTAGACATTTTTCAGAAATTCCTTACTATTGCCTATGACGTTTAGATGCTTCTGACCTTATCAGGCATTCCAAAACTGTACCTTTGTTTACACAAACATTTCATTCTAAAAAAAAGATTGCTGATCATATGCTATGTCAACTACAATGATTTGTTTATCATAAAAGGTCACTGTCACTAACTCCCTTACTCCCAAATATTCTAGTCTTAGAGAATTTATGAAACACTTTAGAATTTAAGATTGTGCAACGTTGTGAAGCAGCAACACTTACGCTTATAGCATTTTTGATTTAGTGTCTAAACACAAACCTTTAAACACCTCCAAGAAATAAAAACTCTATGGAAAAGAGCAAAGGTGCTACTGTAACAAGGAAATGCTGTATATTTTTACATGTAGCCTTTGTTCCAAAAACCAAGAAGAAAAAAAATGTTTGTCTGAACTATTTCCTGGGGGAACCTCTGAGTCTCACTTTCAAAAAGGCAGTGTTTTCAATAACCTCTTGTGGTATTTAACAATGCACAAACTGCACTTTACTCTCAGCTGCATGGGTGTGAGCTGACACAAGCAGTTTCAGAAACAGATCTCAGTCTGAAAGTGAGATGTCTCGAGTGAATCCTGATAATCAATGCTGGGGCCAATCTGGGCATGCTTCAACTGATCACAATCAACTCATAAACCAGAGCACCAGATCTCTTCTCCACTGCACAATACTGGGTTCAACTTAACAAAGTTGTCAAAGTGCTTTTATTTACCCTGGCTGAGGCATCCAAGCATTCTGCTGCATATGCAAGTGGAAACTAGTGTGCGAACGTGAAAAATGATTTTGACTCAGCAGTGAGTGAATGAGTTCAGACACCGAGGAAGGACAAATGTATTTGCTCACTAAATTGCTAAACTAATTCTAAATATCCAGAAAATCCGTGTAGAAGGCAATGGTTCCAGATTCAATGACGCTGGTGTGAAACGACAGCCCAAATTTTACCCCAACAACACTACACAAACAGACTGCGTCAGAATCACAGCACCTACAATTCATGACAAAGCATGATCTTATACCCTCGAGCCAAAGAGTATATAAAAGTAGCGTGTACATACCACAAACAAAATCAAAATCTTGTCAGCCCTCCAGTAAGAATGACTTTCATGCTCAAGTTTTTTAATCCTCCCAAGCACCTCAGATCCGCTTACTATCCGTAATTCATTCCTCAATATCTTTTCGACAAGTGGTCTACGTTTACATATAGCATGAAAAAGAAACAAGCTGAAGCTCTTGATTTCATCATCTGTAGGTTTACAAATCAAAGCCACAGCCTCCTTCAATTATAATGGGACAACCCTGCTACTCAAGAGTAAGAGCGCTCAAACCAGTTTAGACAAATTCATAAATTCATACAATAAGTATTTCATTTCACCGTGTTGACTTTCTCCATAGTTGACATGCCTCATTAGTTTAAAACATCACGTTCTGTGGGTTACATAACATAAAAAAACACATTGTAAACATTGAAGCCACATCGACAGCAGCGTGTCAAACAACAACCAGTCGTTAGCACCCAGCGTTTCCATTCACCTACATCTGACTAATGCTGGTTAGACGAGTCAGGAAATCGGATTTTATCGACAATTCATCGACAAGGCAATGGGTTAATTTACAAGCCAACAACAGATAAGCCACGGACAGAGCGCCCCAACTAGACATTTCCAATGAGTACTGTCGTAGTGTTTGCAACCACAAACCAGGCGTTTTGTATATAGTTCTTAGCAAGCTAACGAAGTTAGCTAAATATCACCACGTATAAACACATTATATAAAAATGACATAGTTTACAGTTGACAGACCCATGACGTACTGTGGTTAGACGGCATGGTCACGCCAAATATCTACGTGTGTGATTTATTCAATTCCGTGATAACTGTCGTTATCTCATCCACTGCTCTGACAGCTAGCTTGGTTTGCTAGCAGCGTCAGCTACTAGCTCCCTTAGCCTAGCCACTTAGCACGTGTTCCTGGTTTATAAAATAAATAAGTTTAGCAGGAATCCGGCACCCAACTACGGATACTGGTGTGAAGACAACAACCAGATAGTTGCATTGCTGCCTTGACATTTGAATAAAATTAAGGTGCAGTGTAAAGGCACAGCCTCGAAAAGGTCAATACTGCAATGTAACGTAATGTTTCTCCTCCAAAGAATAGCCGGACCCCGTCGCCCAACAACAGAAGGGATAGATCCCCCCACACACCCCCACCACCACCCCTCAACCAACCGACGGACAGCCAGCAATGGAAGCTAACCAACCTTAGCGGCGGGGTAGGAGAACATTCAGCGAGGTGAGAGTGCACTCGGTAAAAGCCAAATCCTCGTCAGTCGGTCCAACCTGGTTTACAGAGCCTCTGGTTTCGATGGAGAGCGTCGTCCCGGAATTAATCCACATGAAAGAATACTTTTAGTCTTCATTTGTTCCGCTGACGGTTCAGATGAGTCTGCCTACTCCGGCACAATACACGGCTCTGCTGCTGCTCCCTGCTGCTGAGAGCAGGGCTGAAGAGTCTCTCTCTCTCTCTCTCTCTCTCTCTCTCTCTCTCTCTCTCTCTCTCTCTCTCTCTCTCTCTCTCTCTCTCTCTCTCTCTCTCCATAGGTTTCTATGCTCTCTCTCGCCCTCCCTTTCAGGAAAGAAGTACCGCACATTGTCCACAATACTCACCGCAGAAATAGCGATTTAATGTTCAAGAATACAAAAGTCTTTATTGTCAACGAAACGGGTGCGCCGCTCCTGCTGATGCAAATATAAAAGTACTGTAAAAAATACAATGTTAAGCTATGTTTTTAAAAGGAGAATAAAATCAGGGTTATAAACACAACTATAATCAGTTACATAACTGAACACAAAAGTGTAATTAAACTGCAGTTACGTGTGCAAAAATGAATGATTACAATTTAGTTACATCTGAAAAATTTCAGCAAAAATGTAGACAACATGTGTAATATATTTTTTTTTGTCCTGATTTAGCGTGTGAATCAATGTTAATGATGTTAATTGATGTGTTTAGTGATTTCACAGCAGTTTGACAGTAGTCAGTGTTGATGCTGCTGCAAGTTAAAACACTGTTGCGAATATTCATTCAGCACGTAGAAAACTAAAATGTCCTTTGTCACATGACTTTGACAAGTCATTGAAACAGTTACACTAGTGTTACATTTTAAACAGGGGTACATGTCATTTGGAACGAATTACATTTCCACTGTAACTTTCCCAACCCTATTCACATTAGATCAAGTAACCAATATGTGCTCTCACAAAAGCAAAAATACAAACGATTCTCTTCTCTGCAGGACTTAATTACTGCCATGGAGTAAGATAAATACACACAAAACTATCCTCTCACACCACAGAAAAGATCAAGAATCAGAATCTGTGACATTCAAGTAAAATCATGAAACATAAACTAAGTCACAGGAAAATGTTTGCATGTTTACAACACCTGCAAGAGATAACCACCTTTTTTTCCTCACAGATGTCTGAATGTTTTCAGAGATACTTACAATACTTCAATACTTACAAACACAGGTGTGTGTGTGTATCTCCAGCGTCTCACCACTCTCCTGCTATCTTCACCTCCACACTGCAGCGATGAAGGCAAAACCCTCAGTACTGTCTCTGCCTCCCTCCAGCAACAGTGTGAATGTGGAGGTTCCAAAAGTGGTTAGTTGAAGCGCCGACGCTCCGGGAATCTGACATCTGTGCTGCTTGATGCCTACGGAGAAGTACAAGCTGTGAATACAGTGACTCAACAGTGAAGGATAGTTTTTGGGAGATCACAGCATCCCATGCTGAGCACATAGTTGATGACTCTGCTGAAGTCGATGCCCTTTAAATGATCTGAAACCTCTCTGTCTGCTTCACACAGCTACACCGGCTTCTAAACACACCACCCATACTGCAGCTATTCATGTCTCGGTAAAGATTGTGTTTGGAAGCACTTAAGCCGCCCTACAGAATGAAACCTGCTAATGCGTTTGCGGCACCTTTGGATTTTGTTTGTTTGTCATTGTTGGGACAGAACTGATGAGGAGACGAACCTCAGCAGCCAAGCAAATCTTCATTACAATTCAAATTGTCCAAGTTTCACTGAGATAGGAGTAGTTCAGCAGAGACAGTTTAGACAAGTGTGCAAATGAAAGAAGTTAGAAGAGCCACACAGACATCAAGAACTTACAAAACGACAGAAGAATTCTTCAGTTCCACCGTCTTCTACACTATCACACCTTGGCTCTGGCATTGTTCTGTGTTCAGTTGGGAGGGGAGCATGGCTTCATCTGTGATCTACTTCCACGTGCTCCTGTTAAAGTTGCATTTGTGATTCTGCATTGACTGAATGTGGACAACACCTTATACTTCTGTGTCACTCTGTATTGAATCTCACCACCGTCTTTCATTGTTTTCAATATTCTAGCAACCGAAAGTGCGTGAATCTTGTTAACACACTTCTACACCAAGACCGGCATAATTTTCATCAAACAGAGAATTTCTGCTCAGAGAGCTGGGAAGGTCCAGTGACGCAAAAACATACTCGCAATCGCACTTGTTGCCGTCTGCGGAGGACCATGTAGGTACACTGTGAATTTGACACAGACAAATAAGCCTCAAGGGCGGTTAGTGCTGGAGCTGTCAATGGGTGAACAGGGCCGTACACGCTGGACGAGTCGCCGCTTCATCGCAGGGGTAGCGTGTAAAGACAGACAACCATTTACACTCACATTCACACCTACGGGAAAGTTAGACTAACCAATGATCTTGGCATGCTTTTGTAGGTGGGAGGAAGCCAGAGTACCAGAAACCAGGCAAACCACTGCACCACCGTGCTGCTCTGCTGGTTCATGTTATTTTTCTAATGTACTGTACAACTGATTATGTCACTCCTCCAGGAGAAGGACACAGCTTTGGGAACCCCACTTTGCCATCTAACTATCTGGCACACTTCCGGCAGGCTATATCTTGACCTAAATTTCCGTGGCAGCCTTCCTTGTGATGTCAGATGGGATTGTTTTTCTTCCCAGTGTTTTTCTTTCTGCTCTGTGGTTTGGGAGACCCCCTCTAACCATCAGCAGAACCTCCCCCTCTGCTCCCAGCCATCACAGAGCAGGAAAGAGAACTGTTTATTTCAGCTGGGCTTTCTGAACCGAGGCGTATGTCAGGATAATCTATCCGCATCTCTGCAATGCCCAATTTGTCAGCTCACTGATAAAGCACAAAGGTTTCTCGCTCGGCAGTTTTGCTGTCAGCAGCTGTGCTTCATCTGCAGCCAGAGCCCCTGTAGAGGTTTGATAAAATGGATGAAGACATCGGCCAAATGCACAGATTTACCGACCACAAGACAACAAGTAAATACTTCATGTCTGACTGTTCTTTCCACCAGGAATAGTATGGAAATATGATAAAAATTTCAGAATTCAGCTGCAGTTTGAGGACGATAGAATGTTTCATACTATAGATGAAGCATCGAGCTGCGGCGGAAATGTGCTTGTTTGGTTCACACCCCCTCCATAATCACCTTGAAATGCCACCCACGTCAGGAGAGATCCCTGAGGAATCTACTCTACAAATTATTAAAAGGCAATTAAGTGACTTGTTTAAGTGGAGCCCACACAAAAGGTGCCATGGAGGTAACTGCACCAGCTGAGTAAACACCAGAGATTTCAGAAGCTGCCGGGTGATAGAAGCACTGCACACAGGCATTATGAGTCTGCAGTGAGAGATGAACTGCAGAAGATGTTCCAGAATAGAACAGCAGCTGCTGCCGCTGCCCTTTATATGTTGATTGCAAAGAGAGTTTCTGCCTTTTTCTAAAACTGTGGCTGATTAGAAACGCGTTATCATTCACGGCTACTCCCAGTTTGCATGTCTCTTTAAGACGCACTCCCTTTGACTTAATTGGATTCAAGAGATCAAGAGAAAAACTATAGATAGATAGATAGATATCTACTGTTGTGACATCTCTGATCTCTGATCACGTGTGTGATGTGATGACACTGATGGATACGATCTGGCACATGCTGCTATTTATAACACCAGCATCATTCCATGCCACCATCTTCGTGGCTAACGTGCACATTCTTAGCTGACACCTCCTTCATTTAACTCTGTCTCAACAGGGCTGGAGTCAAACAGTCAGAAGAGGAGAGATGTTTTTTTCAGTCCTTGTCATGTAATGTAAAAACTGTCTTCACCTAACGGCTCCGTCACCACAACAAAGAGCACAGAGAGCACAAGGCGCAGCATCTCACGGAGAAGTTGAACAACTGCCTGCATTGCTGGAATTCCGGATTAACTTCCTGAGTCTGTTCACACCTGGCCGACAGCCAGCTCGCACTTTCCTCTCTTTTTTTCCCTCCTTTGCCTTTATCAGGATCACATGGAGACTACATTTTGCTCTGCAGACTTCGCAGCCTCTCTCACATGTGGTTTTGATGTGGGAATGTGTTTGGTGTCATTGTTACGCTACATGCTCGAGCTGCTTTTCTTCATCGCTGATGGCGGTTGTGAATTGTTTTTTGCTCTACATTCGTTCTACAGATCCACAAAAATGTGTCACACAGCGCTCGGTGCGCTTCAGCAGCAAAGGTGATTGCGTAATATGTGGCATTTCATGATGAAACATTTGTTCTCCATGTCGTGTGTGTGCAAATCATGCTTGGATATCCTCCTGTGTCAGAGGCGGCCGTGGGCGTGACAGACATTTTCACACTCGTCCCGTGTCCAAGTGAACCCCCGTAATGAAACTGGCAGCAGCAGAGCGTCACTGGAGCTTAACGCAGTCAGCCATCTGTTATCTTGCATGGATTCACGCAGAGGAGAGTGGACCTTGTATGGACGTGTTCCAGCAAGACTGTCATGACATCAGTGTTCACCATGAAACGAACAAAACATTCCTGCCTTTTTCTAATGGAAAAAACGTGCAAGTGGAGGATGATTCACGGCTTTTCGTGGCTCACCCAGGTCTCGGTGCCTTAGATGAATTAGATCTAGACATGACACAGCATATATGAGACTAGATTTATCAACGGTTACGCATGGAACTCATTATTGCATTGCCAAGACGTTCCAGTTCAAACATCAGCCAGATATCTGCTCTTTGAGCACGCCGCTATCTGACGACTGCGACAGCTGATGAAATCAGGTCACAGCGGAGTGGACTTTCTTCAGAGTGAGTTGTGTGGAAAACCTCGGCGGTGGAGAAGCTCTGAAAGTACATGAATCATAGCAGTAAAGCGTTGGCGTGATGATAGGTTCTTAACCTCTATTTAAGCATAATAGAAGACGGCTCCTAGTGACGGGCACTGAAACACAGCTGGCATCAAATCTGACTCTGGAGCTTGAGAAATTGATTACAGATTAATTAACGTTTTCCTGGAGAGACGTCTGAGGAATTCCTTTCTCCTCCCTGAAGGACAAAGCTGTTTTTGGCTGCAGTCACTCACTAAGTGGCTGAGCCATAAGCTCAGAGGTGGACAGCTTCTGCAAAGCCAACACAAATACGGCCCTGCAGGAAGTGCTGAGCTGGATGGACCTGCACTGCTGCAGCGTTAAATGCCCCGCCAGCACCGAGTGTTTCATCCTTTCAGAGCGCAGCACTGTCTCATCTGCCCCAATCGCATGATAAGGCAAACATGTTTGCCCCACCCCTCCAGTAATCTAGACATATGTAGAAGGTTGTAGGAACCTGATGCGTGGGAGCGAAGAGGCGAGCGAAGAAGGACTGGGCAGTGAGCTCTATACACCGGAGGAAGAAGAATAGCAACATTTTCGAGGGGAGGGGTTCACAGAAGTGCAGAACCCCCATAAATTAAGCTAATGAAATGGCAGTTGTGTCTGGAGAGAGGTGGAATGGCTGGTTGTGTCTTAGCCACTGTCTGATTTATCCGCGGTCTGTCCCTGCGAGCACAGCGGGTAGATCCATTACCTCACTTCATCAATAACATCCCATGGACAGGGCAAAAGGCCTGCTTTCCACGCCGACACCCACCCCAGGGACGCCGCTTCCAAGACTCACTGGGTGGGGGGAGGGGGAGGCCGGGGTAATGTAGTCGCTCATAGAGAGCAGAAACGTCTCAGCGGGGGGATGGGTTACTTTCGGGGAGCTGCACAGGGGGGCAGATCCGCATGCTGCACAGAACGCACTCAGCACTTCGCTGCTATTTACAGTCACACGGGCGTGCACGTTACAAGCTGTGCAAATTGACGTGTAAGCCGTTTCCCACCGGGGGCGCGGTGGCTTTTGTCAATTTCCCGACGTGGATGGTAGAAGATAAGCATGGTTCCTTGAACCACTTCTACCACATCTAGGATTCATGTCAGCACAGGTGATGGATAAGGTTCTTCAGATTCACATCCAGCCGCCGGTGCACACCTGGACTGCTCCGCTCTGGGGATGCACTCCATACAACACAGATGGAGCTATGAGGATGTGAAAAAAGGTTATTTACCGCAAGAGAGCGAGAGAGACAGAATGAACAGGACATGTGATAAAGATATGTGCTTGGAAGTGTTTTCATGGTAGAAAGGAGGTGAAATGTCAACGGAGCTTTATGGTCTGGAGGGAGTTGGGTAACAGAGCAGAGATAAGAATAGAGTGCAATCGCACAGACTGTGACTGAAGTAATCTCTGTCACACACATCTCTTTATTTGTGTCTGAGTGTGTGTGTGTGTGTGTGTGTGTGTGTGTGGGCGACAATGATCTTTCATGTGCTTTTTGCGAGCAGATCACAAGGCGGTGGCAGTGTCTGTGTCAGGGCTGTGTAAACCAGCTGAAGGGAAGCACTTTTCAAGCTTGACACACAAAATGCCACAGAAAGAGGCAGAATGACATCCTTGTCAATCACACACACACATACAGACACTGTTTTCTCTCTATCTAAGAAAATGTTCCACTTTGATCATACTGAAGACTTGGATTGAGACAGATTGTCTGATGAGGAACAATATGACCTCGAGGCGTTTGTTATTTTGGCTTAAATAATGAAATGGATGTTTCTTGTGAAAGTGAAACCTTGAGACCATACAACGGTACATCAAAGTATTCTCTGTTTGTTTTCACATTCACACAATTCAATCCACATGTACCTCCAGCACATGCGGATTGTCTCTGCAGGTGATTCTGGCAACGAGCTGTTGGATCATTAACTATGACTAAACAATCTGGGTCTATCGGACGGAGGCGGGCTTAGAGCCATGTACACAGGCTGTGGGCGGGGCTTGACATGACAACCACAGTGGTTATGTTGAATCGTCATCAACAGGAAACGAGTTGGACATTTCTGTCAAAGACCAACAAAGGATCATTTCCGTTCAATAAGCATCTCTCCATCAAACTCTTCCACTCTTCTCCAAAACAAACTCTGACTCATTTCTCTGATAACGTCACCTTGTTCCTCTGATTGGTCATAGCACTATCCAGCACTATCCACTATCCAGTAGCGCAAAAGTAGAAGTAGCCAAAAGTACCAAAATCTACCAGCAGAGCACGATATTTTGCTTGTAATAAGAACGTTTTTTAAGTGAAAATTTACTTGAAACAAGTGAAGATCGTTACATTTCAGGTGCTGTGTCTTATTTTAAGTTAATTTTATGACCAGAAATTATATATGTTGGTTAAGACAAATATTCTTAGTAAGAATTGTGCTAGCGATCTACTCTGATTAATCCAAGAGGAAGAAAAAAGTTGGAGGAGGAGTCGACAGTGTGGACTCTGCATTGGTGTCGTCCAGTTGGGGAACTCACCCACCTAGACCACCCAACTGAGGGAGAGGAGGGAACGTCAGCACAGCAGGACCGCTCACGTTAACACAGATAAATGACGCTCAGGAAAGGTAAACATCACACGGGGAAAAGCTTGGCAGAGGTCTGCGCCTGCCAAGCACTGTTTGCCTTTGTCATACTTTGCTCTCCTCGTACCCCTGAAGAACTCAGGCTGCACAGTGCACAGATAGATATGTTCATTCCTTTCCTTTCTAGACCACTGTGGGACCAGCATCAGATGAACTGTTGTACACATGCAAAACTGCCGCCTGGTTTCGCTCCTGCCCAAGGTCGGCAAAAAGACCGTCTTACATTGATGCTTAACGTAAGAAGGTCATATTCAGTGTACAACTACACCGTATCAAAGCCAGTGACAACAAATAAACCAGTTGTGTGTCAGAACAGACGGACCAGAGCGATACAGAAACAGTAAGAACCACTGTTCTGTCACTTTCGCTGTAAAAAACGATTGAGGGACGGGAGAACAAGGTTAGACAACTCAACTTTAAAATGGGAAGGGACTTATTTTCTGATTATTTTGAAACATTTACCTGCTTTTCCTTAATAAAGATAAAATATAAAAGAACGTTTATACTGACAGACTGCTACTGACGCCATCCTGGATTCTGAACTCGGGGTCCTCTACCACCGACCGATGTCTGAGAAGGATTTCCCCGGTCAACATGGCGTTCCATTTGTCAACTTCCTGTCCGCAGCTCAGATAACGACCTGAATTCTGACTCGGACTGCCAGTGGAATCCACTAGTTTGGCCACTAGGCAGTCGAGGCAGAGGTCAGGTGATTTCAACTGACTGTAAATCAGTTTTACTTCCACATCTCAATACTTACACTGGAATAGTGCAGCCGTAGCTGTCCGATGCACTAAAAGCTGCACGCACGGTCGTGTTCCTGCACGTGAAGGAGACTGAGCGGTGCAAAGGTCAAAGGAAACACTTTGCTGTTTGCACAGATGCAAAAAATTACACACGGACATCCAACATTTCTGCCATCATGCACCACTGAGCAGCTTTCAGTGGAATGAATGGAACCAGCCTGACACAGATCAACGCCTGACGCGCTGTCAGAGCGAATGATGATATCTGCAGATCGCGCACAGATAAATGTTACAGGACTAAAAACAGGATATAGGCAGTACATGGCAGCGGTATGGTGAAACTGCTCTGACTGAATAAATATGTAAATTACACCTTTGTAGAGACACTTCCTGTGCTGTAAATATTCCACACAATCATCAAAAACCATTGCAAAGGGCGGGGGGGACACGTTCCGTTCAGCAGCTTCTGTCTGGCTCTGCTGACACCAAGGTCAGCATGCACACAGCTCTGCTCAGGAAGGAGGGAAGATCGTCCATCAAACGAGCTGCGAACCAGCTGTCTGCATCCTGAAAAGTGTTGATGCAGGAATCCAGAGTCCTCTGAGGAAAGAGGCAAGCATCTATATTTGCTCCCTGAGAAGCCACAGTGTTCCACTTGATGTGTTCCTGTGTCCTCTGGCACAAAGGCTGGAACATGGTTTTGCCGTAAAAAGGACTATTAATAGGTGCGACCATGTCAGCTTGTCATTTATGTGATGACAGTGATTTTTACGGCACATACACCGACGTTACAAATCACATGCTGGGGTCCATTGTTACTCACTGTGAAAGGAGGGAAAAGAAGGGAGAGAGTAACAGAGGAGGAATTTAGCTGTAGACTGCCAAAGCTAGTGAGTCACATCCGATCTGAGAGATTCTCGTCAGATGTGGGAGAGTGGGAGGTGTGTGTGGGCTGCAGAAATATGATATAGAAGCCCAGATTCTGCCTGAGAGGGGTTTTTTTCTTCTGAAGAAGAAATGAATCCATCCACCTTGGAAAGTCCTCAAGGCTTTTCTCACACCGAGGATGTGATGTTTGTTACGGCGCTCTTTGTGTGTTTGTGTCACTGACGGACAGAAAGAGTGTACGTGCAATACGCTGCATAGGCACTGGAGGTTCTTCACCGCGCTCACACCCCTGTGCAGGTGTGGAACGTGATAAAATCTCTGCACACTTATTGCTCCATTTTGATCGTCCTCTACTGCAGTGCCATTTCTGTCTGGTAATTATTTCTCTACACACATGCACTATTCATGATATGTATTTATTTATTTTTTCACTTCAACTTCAGGGTAAATATAATATTAATTGTGATTGGTAGCGCGTTCTACCATGTGTGTCTTTGTTTGTGGATACGTTGTGTATCATTTTCATGTTATTTCTACGATCGTATTAAGTTGACGATCCCCCTGGGTTCTTTTTTTAGTCTAGCGTTTTACAGAGCATGATTTATTATTACATTTTTACACATTTTTACACATTCTGTTTTACTTTACTTTATACACCAGACTGATTAATTTATTCATTTATTTTTAATTATTTTTTCCAGAATTTTAACATTGTATTTCTCTGATCTTTAATTTAATTTCTTGGAATACTTCCTTATTTTCTTTCCTGTTTAGATGTTATTTCATATTTAGATTAAATGTATTATGTTTAATATATTTAGAATTTCATTTAGTTTTCTTTTATCGATTTCATTCACCTTCTTTTTTTTTCTTTTAACTGATAAGCGTTTCCTCAGCTCCCTGTTTTTGTTGTGAATTCTTCTTACATTGTGGGCTGGGTGTGTTCTGTTGGTACCGTCATATGAGATAAACAAACCACTTCAGTTAATCAGAAATTTTATGTACAAAATGCACATTTGAAGTCATAGAGTCGTGTGTGTGTGTGTGTATGTGTGTGTGTGTGTGTGTGTGTGTGTGTGTGTGTGTGTGTGCGTGCCCAGCCGGGTGGCACTAATGTGCCCATTCTCGTGTGTTTCCTTCCAGGGGTCAGGGGTGCGGGGTGTTCGACACACAGGATGTGACCTTTAATCCACCAACAGCCCTGGCACCATTAATCTCCCTGCCCCCATTCAGCATGTTTATTAATGATGCTGCTTTGAGGTGGCGTCAGCCTTCAATGGATCTCGGAGAGCTAGTTAACGCCTTGCACATCTTCTCAAGCCTTCCACAAACAAAACATAACACGTCAAAACTACAGAAGGTAATGGTGTTCTCCACCTGCGTTCCGAGTGGGAATTCCAGTCGTTATCTGAGCTGCTCTGACTCAGAGGAGTTCAGAGGCCGAGGTGGCAGTGTGCAGTGTTATCTGTCACTATAAACTGAGGAAATGAGTGTCCCTCGTTTCAGGATGAACAAACTCAAGGTTTTCAACACAAGCCTCTTTGTTGTGCTGCACTCCTGCCTTCATTCTTTCCACTCGCTGGTTTTGGAGTCGGTGAAGGGCCTGGTGGCCCTGTCAGCCTGGACCTAGCCCTGGCTGGTTCCTCTCCTCTGAGCCGATGTTTGGGCCTGTGGTAAAGAAGAAGGCTCACTCCAGCGTTACACTGTAACAATAAATCAGAATATCTAAATAGAACTAACAGCAATAAAACCAACAGAAGGTTCCATGGCCTTTTGGAGAGCAGCTGTGGAGCAACTACAGGACGCCATCTTGAAGGTGGCGCCTGAAATAAGCTTACACAGGAGAGGTTGATCCTGTCATGAAGTGGGAGGAAACCAACAACACAACCTGGAATAGAAACCAGACATTGTATGTACAACTTGGTGTTAGTTGTTGTGGGGGAAAATAAAATATAATTGTTACAGTTTATTGGTGTATTCTGTGTATAAAACAACATAATACAATAGTATGTGCACTGCACTAGTATGTGTGTAGTGCACTGAAGAAAAAATACCATTTTGAGAAGAAATAACATTGTTTTGACTGTAAAGTTTCGTTTTCTCATCGTGTGTGTTTTATTATATGTGTGCAGAGTTCTGAGAGTATGAAGCACGCTTTCAGAAAACGTGTGTAAACAATGGAGAAAAAGCGTAAAAATCAGCCGACCCTCGATCAGGGAGAGGACGTGAAACCTCCAGACAGACCAGCAGCAGATGCAGCATGTACACACGACGAACACACTCCGTTGGTGATCATGGACAAAGGAGGTCCAGCTTCTGAGAGCTGCTGCAGCCACGTTCCACTGACAGAAGCAGACGCTCGCTGTCACAGCGGCTAAATACAGAACGTACAGTACGTGCTGCTATTGATGTTACCTAGTGTTACCTAGTGTTGGGGGATTTGGGAACACACACACACACACACACACACACAGCATCCCATCTCTAAAATGTGTATGAGAGAGGTTTTGGGGGGAGGTTGTCCAAAGAGGCAAATAGAATTAAGGAGCCAGACAGAGTCACCAAAAGTATGTTACAGATACTCAGCTGACAGCGGCACACCCACACACACACACACACACATACACACGCACACACACACACGCGCACACACACACATACACACCAACAAACCTGTTTCTGAGTGTAATCTGTACGAAACGTTCCAAGAATAATGCCTTTTGTAGTATGACACTTCCAGCTCATAAC
>CAAKHB010002233.1:0-17873 GCA_901007665.1 Aeoliscus strigatus
GGACTTCCAGGCCACTGGATGGCGCCGCTGTGCTCCTGCGGAGTGCCGGAGGAACGGGGTATGCTCTTGGCCCCACGCATGCGCAGTTCAATAATAAACCGCTGCTGGCTGAAGAGCATGAACCTGTCTCCATCCTATTTCCTCCAGGTATTTATAGGTCCTAATGTCTAAATATACGCATGGTGTTGTGAACTGTTTGTGATTTGTTTATGGTCTTTCGAATGAACGAGGTAATTGTTGGTTGTTGTTTTGCTGAACTGCGTGGTGGCTGCGGCCCGGTGGTTTTCTCCGCTGTGTAGCCACGCGGATCGCACATGAGGGGCACACCTGGTGTGTGCGTGCGCGCGCGCGGGAACACGTTTCGTAATGCGAGTAAAATGCTAATATATGTTGGATGTCGTTCCTATTGTTGTTAATGTCTGAATGTTATGACTATCGTTGATTTTCTTATTTTTGAATGAGGAAACAAGTTTTTGTGCACTTTATTTTTGTTTTCGAAAAGAGTAATTTTGTGTTCAAAATAACAATATGCAGTTCAATAATAAACCGCTGCTGGCTGAAGAGCATGAACCTGTCTCCATCCTATTTCCTCCAGACCCACAGCACCCATCTGCCTGTGTGTCTATTGCACCGGCCCAGATTACCCCTAGGTCTGAGGCCGGTAACAATGACCTCAGATTTAGTGTAAAACAGACATGCAGGATATATCTGTAGTAATTCTTCAGCATTCTTCGCGTACTCCCAAGTCCAAGAGGCTCTGCTCGCCTCTTTCATTTGTATTATATGTTTACGTGCATTCCTACAAGAATTTCACTGGGCTGCACTTTATTATGCTGTGGTGAGCAGATCTAAAATGTAGACAACAGCTTGCAAATGTTACCGTTTAAACCTCATATGTCGAGAAATTGAAAGGCAATCTGCCAAACCCACAATAACACATATCTACTAATCATCATTTGTCAATACTTGTGCACATTTCTAAAAGTCTCTGTGATGTGTAAGAGAGTACAAGTAGGAGAATGGACTTGAGTGCAGGTTAAATAGAGGTATAATGTCTGCACAGACCTCTGGCCCTGCAGTAATTGTTGGGTAACCGTTCTTTCTTATCGTTGGAGCTGAGGAGTGGAGGCGTCTGATGCTGTTATGATAGCGTTGCACAGTGAAAACATTTCCTTTGCGCCAAAATGAATATATGGCATCCCACACAGAGGTCAGGTTAATCCACCGCTCTAATGCGTGAACTGTCGTCAAAGTCTAAACATTCCTACCGTCGTAGCTGCCGCCGTTTTGACATGAAAGTTATATGCAAATGATGTCTCAACATGTGGTGAAATATATGTGCTTATTTCATGGGACTTGTTATTTGCAATAGACAAAAACAGACTAATGAATCTCCAAGTGTTCATGCTGAGCTTATTTTAACATGAAGAGGTGTTTTTAAGACCCATTCCTCAGATTTGATATCACTATGCAGGTAACTGCTCTGCTAAGTCAGTCATGGCTTCTGTGTAGGAGTCGGCCTGCAGTATGGGTGGAAGATAACATGATGTTTGATTTTATTTTTTTTTCCCCTTGCCCTCGTACCTCAGGAAAAGGTGAGAAACCCAGCTACCAGCATTTCTCTCATATTTGTAAGCATAGTTCTTCAGGAGAGATATGGGGTTTGTAGAGGCTGGGGGTTGTTATAAATTACCTGGTGATGAAACAGATAATCCTTGTCAAAACAGGGCCCGTCGTGGCACAGGCAGGATCCAGATCGTTGCTCATCTTTCCCTGGAAAGCTTTGTCACATTTGATTAGATCAGGATCTGGATGTGGTTGACTAGCGGGCAAAATCCTGTAGTCACATAACAAACGATGACTATTAGTGAGTGCACAACTGTATTTACGGAGCTGATTTTATACAACAGGATGTCCGGTTTACATATTCAGATAAATTTCCGATGCCCAGAATACCACACTGAGGAACCATGGAACATACGATCACTGTAGGTGAATATGTAAAGGCCATAATGTGCTTTTCAGATCTTATGAACATTTTCAGATTGCAAGCATTTGTAACCCACAATGGTGAAAGGATTAAAAGCGTACATTTCACTGTGCCCAGCGTTTCCCTTTTTTTTTCTTTTTTTTCTTTCAGGCAGACATTTAACCACGTAATGACCATGAAAACCCCCTTTTATCAGGCCTCAGAAAGAGCTTTGAGGATAAGGCTCTGTTGATAATGATTAAGATGATCCAGCCAGTCAGAGCTTGCAGAGGGGGAAACTTCATGTTTAATTGCTTAAATCAACATGATAAGATGCCCTGTAAATAACTACATAGCTCTGACAAAGCATGCTGGCATTTTGAGCTGGCATTTGCTGTTTATTTATTCCTCCACATCAACGACAAACCTCAAGCTGAACAATGTGGGTTTCACGTAGTATTTGTATAATGTTTTGGCAATTGAATGACTGATTGTCTCGAGGTGAAGATATAGTATTAAAAAAACAAGTACCGTAAGTAAATCACAACTCGGAGCAGTCGTATCACTCTCGTCGCTCATCAGACGCGACCGCTCAGCGCAAATACAATCTCATGATCATTACCATTACAGATGAAAGCCAAGGCCCAATTAGAGTGGCTCCAATTGCTGCAATTAAATAAGTGTGGTTGAATGATAATATCTTTCCCCCCAGAAGTAAAAGAAAAAGAGGGCAGCACCGAATAATCATACAATCAAAAACAATCAAGTCAGACTTTGAAGTTCTTTCACTAACAAATCTTAGAAATACATCTGGTAGAGAAATGGTGTTTCTGGGCTCAGCCGACAGGCGCCATTGGACCGCTATGATGCAGGCCACGGGGTCGAGTGTACTTATTCCAGTACCATAGGACTGCTTTTGTTTTGCTGAGGACACTGGTGTGTGTTCCCACCCACAGAGCCTCGCAGCAGACCGCCACAGCCCTTTCAGAGCCGTCCAAGACTCGTCCCATGATCCCGTCCCTGCATCAAAACCAGCTGAGTATGAGTGCGGCGTGGTGAGCGCTCGTGCTCGCACATAATTTGTAGCTGACTGCTACTCTTGCAACCAATTGATCACTGTGTAAACAAACATGATATGACTGGAACAAAACGTCTATGCTTCTCTCAGAGAGATCAGCCCTCTGCTTTGGATTCAAACCGCCTCCCGAAGCATTTGCAGCTGATTCCAAGTGTTCCGTTCATGTCGTCGTTTTATCTGTGCTCGTGCTGAGTCAGTCGGAGGTAGACTGTCCATTTCACAGCTGAAGAGCTGCTTACGGGACAGTTTTCCAGCTGGGATAAGATACAGTGTCGTTTCCCTTCACCCAGCAGACTTCAGGGGCACTGATGCGTGAGAAGCAGAATACACCCTGATTGCTGCAGACGGGGACAGGAGATATTTCTTCAGTTGTTAGACATTAGTGGAGCAAACAAACACGCCAACCAATTTACTATCTTAAATCAACACAAAATGCATGTGCAGCTTGGGGCAAATAGTTTGCAGCTGTAAGATAAAATTCTCTCTGTAAATTTTTACAGAGAACATTTAATGAGCAGGTTGAAGATTTTTTTTTTTTTTTGAGGGGGGTATCTTTTTTTAAAGGCTAAATTTCATGTTACATTGTAAAATATGTTACTGGTAATGCTTTTTGTCTTTTTGAAGTATTCTGTATTCTAATCTTTTTCCCAC
Organism: Aeoliscus strigatus; assembly: GCA_901007665.1. Taxonomy (NCBI): domain Eukaryota; kingdom Metazoa; phylum Chordata; class Actinopteri; order Syngnathiformes; family Centriscidae; genus Aeoliscus; species Aeoliscus strigatus. The sequence continues at coordinate 3,699 of CAAKHB010002233.1, forward strand.
AAACACACAAGCAGATCGGTTTAGTGAAGTATAAACTTTAGTATCAAAACAAATTATCTTCTGTCTCACAACCAAACTATGAGTAATGTTGCTTCATCCAGCTCCTATCTCCTGACTCACAAAGGCTCCTGCACATGTAACACAGCTCATACAACGACAGCGTTCACAGGGCATTAAACAACAGTTGGGAGATTTGAACCAACTGTGTTCTTGAGAAATTGAGATTAAACCTCTGATTAAGTCAACCAGAAGCTAAAGTTTATTATTCCAAAGACTGAGCGGGTCTAATCATAGACTGGTACTTGTAGATTTGCCACTGCTCCTGGGATAAGGAGCCATTTTCACCGTGTTTACGTGACGAGCCAGTCAGAACCGACATCTGGGTCTGAGATCCGGTATCTCACAGGGAGTTGAAAGAGCTGTTTGACCGGTGGCACATGGAAGGATGGAGACAACAGGAAACGATGGAAAAAGAACATCAAATAACCTGTTTTATCTCCACAACCGATTGGCATACTGTACAACAGCAGCACAAACTCGACAATACGCCGTCCTTCCTTTTCCGTCCCCCCCGTCTTTGGGGGTATAATCTGTCACATATTACGAGCTTTGACAGAAGTGTGAAGGAAATACATTAAATTGCCTCAGGCGTACCCGCGGCCGACGTAACCACAAACAGACTGTGCCTGACTTCTCACAACAGGTATTTTTGTTGAGCCAATAGCACAAGTGAGAGGTGAACGTTTAGCTTAAGTTACTTCAAATGAGAAAATTCTGTCCGAACCCTTTCATGTCCCCCACTCCGACGCCCCCGTCCCTCCGGCGTGGTGATAGCCGTGACAAACTGTTTTGATGATGATGTCACGATTTCTTAATCTCATTCCTCTTTTCTGTCTGCCCTGCTCTGGGGCACTTCTCCTACATCCTGCCGGACCGCAATTCAATATACAAATGTGTCCCTACAAAGCTGCGCACACGCAGGATAAATTTCAGCAGGTAGGCTTCAGACAGAGATCAGTAAATAGAGGCCATTGTCCCCGTCAAACAGAGACGTTTACACCTCAAACACCATTTCTCTCAGTAACCATTAATTAAAGAGCACACGCTGATAGAACCGGCTTAATGACACAACCAATGTACTTGTTTGTTGTGACAAATGCAAACACATACATATACATACATACAGTATATACTGTATGTGTGTATGTATATTCAACCATGTTTTATTTCTCACCAGTTTTGACCGTCACCATGTCCCAGATGTCACTGATGAACCACTAAAAACATGTCCACAGTAAACTTGGAAGTCATTTTCAGACATTTGGCACCAAAGCCAGTCGACTAGTGACGGGCAGTTCTTTTAGGTGTCCTGAACCTCTCGAATGCGTTCAGCAAAAAGAGTCGTTCAAAAGAGTCATTCACCAACTCCGACCACCCCCCCCCCACACACACCACCACCACCACCCCTATGGTTCGTCATTGATCAGGTCAGATTAAACCGCGGAAGATAGCTCAGGTCATGTAAATACATCCACAGGGAATCAGTACATCTGTGAACGCCACAGCTGGAACGTGGATTCAGTACATTTCATTAACCCAGAGGAGTCGTTCTCTCGAACGAATCCTTCGCGAACGGGACAACACTGCAGTCTACAGATTTCCAGCAGAAGATGGGGACACACTGTACATCTGCATCCGTGTGACCGCTTGAGCCCGGCTTCTGGTACCACTGATGAAGTCTGGGGTTTGAGTACGACGAACAAATAGGGAGTATACAACCACAGGACAGACCTCAGTGGCCCAACACACACACTCAGTGAACTTTTAGCCGTGGATGGATGCTCTGTTCACAGATCAGGTCATACAGATGGTGAGCATGTCATGACCTTGGACACAACTGCATCGTCTCGAGAACACTCAATATCTGAGTCCCATTCTGTGTCAATTTCAATTCAGTTCTTTAAATACATTTACATATATCTCACTTGTGCACGCATCACTGGAGCCTCGTAACATTCCTCTTCACCAGATATTTGTGGACTGTTGAGTACATTGGCACGTTCCTGAAGAAGAAGGACGCCTCTCACCTGGACAAACTGGTGAGGAAGGTCTGTCGTTGGTCTGATTTGATGGTTCATTCCCTGCGAATCCATTGAATGACAGGAATAACTCACTGAAAACCAAACTTACACTGAAACAGTGAAACAGTAGTGTTACCAACTTAGCAATGTTGTCCAGTGTTAGCCAGTAATCAGACCCCTAGCGACGAGCGACAAATCCAGCTTCTTTTTCTAGTGTTATTGGAGACTTTCTGGTGTTTTGGAGACTGACGTGAAAACACGTGTTATACTGCGGTGACTGTCCTCCAGCAGCTCTCCCGCCCCGAAGGCGGTCACGTCAGTCCCAGCGGCTGCTTTCAGGGACGTACTCAATCCCAGTGGATGTATTTACACACTGAATGTGACCCCTGAGCGATCTTCAGCGGTTTAAACTGACGGAGGTCAGTGCCGAACTGCAGATCAGTTCATAATATGTAGAACATGTTTACGTCTTCGTCATTCACTGATGTAATTCAGAGATCTGTTTCGTCCATCACTACAGGAGGTCCAGTGGCGTGATGATTCAGCGAGTTGTAAAATGTATGATCCTAGTTCACCATGCATCATTTTGCTCTCCGGGCTGTTACTCTGGGGCTATTTGGTTTGGTGGGCCGTGAGTTTGTTGTGGGGGGGGTCAGTGGTCCTTGGTCTAAACAATATCCACCCTCAATCTATATCAATGATTCTCTGTGAAGGAGATGTACTGTGGAATACAAAAAAAAATCATGAAATATTGTATGAGAGTGTCATTCATATGTCACCTATACTTGCATGTTTGTGTCTGGTGAAAATGAGAGCATTCTTGCATCCCACAATCATAGATGCTTCCAGAAATAGCATCCGCTGCCAGGAATCATCGAGCAAAGACGGTGTGACTTTATCCATCGGATTGTGTACTGGTTCAGGACATTGGCCGTCCACATTTTGGCTCTATGCAGCCAATGATGACCATGTTTGGAGGAGTCGGCGGTGTTGGCGAGGAACGAGGGCGTGAACCACACACATAGAAGTAGCAAAATGAGCATCATGGTGCAGAGGGACTTCAGACTTGGACTATGAAACCATTAGTAATGTACTAAACACTGTGAAGTGTCAAAGTCACTTTTTCCAATTTTACTTTACTACAAGTGACTCTACTTACTCGAGGTCTGTCATGCAGTGTATTTTGTTGTTTCCCAGGCCTTTCAGTGTACATTAAACTGGACTTCCAGAACCAGAAGTGTTGCTTTCTGACCTACTCGGGTTCATTCTGACTCCGGGTAGGTTTTACGGTGTGAGTGTCACTGCCTCCAAATGTAATAATCCAGACTTCTTGAATGTCCCGTTTCTTCTCTCATGTTAAGAAATAACCATTAAACAGTCCAAGTGCAGGATTTTGCAGCCTGAGTCCTGAAATGTAACTGAATAATATCTTCACTTATAAAAAGCAGATTTTCTTTGATAGGTTTTGTAATTTTCATTATTCCTAACTCACTTTTCAGTGGGGAGGTACTTCCTTCCTGACCCCAAGCGATGTGTTTCATTGTGCATGTCTGCAGGCTTCTTTGTGAGTATGGCACTCTACAGTGCAGAAAATTGCATTACAGCCGATGCGTTTTCTTTTGCTTTCTTCCCTCAGTTTACTTATGAAGTCCCAAAATGGTAATCTCATCCTAAATGAGGACATATTTCATGGCAAATGCATGAGCATTTAAACAGTTCACCTCAAATCACATTTTCCTTATTGGGACAAGTGATACCCACACGTTTCAAATGCACAGAGATGTTTGAAGGCCGACGGCTTAACTTGATATATGGTATAGGAGGAAATAATATGTGTGGTGTAGCTGACATACTGAAAGCATTTTCACTTCAGGGGCTGGTTTTAGAGGAAACTGGCCCAGACTGGCACTGGCTGACATCATGCAAACACAAAATATGTCTTCTTGCCTCAGGTCCAGTCCCACATTTCCTACTTCTATACTAACAAGGTGCGGTGTTTGTGACTGGAGCCCATCACTTGTATCTTTTAGTCGCACACGGAGAGGAAAATGCTCCCTGCATCATGATCTGGTGTTCATTTAATAGTTTTGAACACCGGGCAGCCCACCTGTTTTTCATTTTGCAGCTTGCATGCTGGTCAGAGTTGCCTTGTTTTATTGGAAATCGTGTTCATATATTCCCTGCCCAGTCCTCTGACGGCTCCCATGGGGCTCGTGGGTACATCCAGGAAGCTCTGCACCGCGGTGCTCTGTGGGACACGTATGTCTGTTTGCAGGGATGACACAGATGAAACTGTGGTTGGCTGGAATGTTTGTGCGAGTCTGCTGTTCAGTCACTCCTGAGAAGAGGGAGAGGGTGTCTCATCATGAGCTGTGATGAATTGTTTTACTGCAGAAAGAGGCGTGGCACTGGAACCAACACCAGCATAACTATACGCCGAAGCCGGATTGCATTACACAGCCAGACGCGCTCTCTAATGCAGTGCAGGTATATTCCAAACAATATAGGTCCTGTGGCTGCAGCCAACGTTTACCATGTCCTGTGTGCTTTCCCTCAGCAACCGAATGTTTTGGAAAAATGTGTATATTTTTGCTCGCTGTATATAATTACCAGAGGTTGTCATTAGTGTAAGATGGTTGGCCTCCATGATTGATTTTCGGACATGCTATTTTATACCCTCAGTGTCTGACGCACGGTTGCTAACTTTACATTCAAGCTAGTCATCATTTAATTCCAATCACGTGAAGGAGTAAGTCAAGGCTCTTTCCCGCACACACAATCAAATGAGACTTTTCTCAATGTTAAGCATATCTCAAACAGTCTCATTATAATAAGAAACATTCCATATAAATATGTCCGTGTACAGTAATTTTACTGTTTGCAGGTTTTTCCACAGGGGAAGACAGTAAAAATAAAGCAGGTCCAGATTTGAAATAAAACGTTTACTCTGCTGCTGTCGCTGTGAGAGACCAGAGGTAGTTGTCTGCAAATATATTAGCAATCACACTGTGCTTCAGATAAGGTCCATAACTTTTAAATTCTAGAGAGGAGTATTTCATGGCCCAGCAGGGGCAGCGGTGGCGTCCACCATGTCCCAGACAGGATACGTTTAATGAGAGAAATGGAGATCATAACAGGATAAAGTTGTTTTGTGGGTTCTTATTTTTTCAGCAGTTCAGTTACAAAGCAATATATTTTAAAAAAAAGTGTTGTAATGTAATGTGAGGTAATGTGCTGCATCTTTAATTGGCCTTTATCACAACGTGTCTTATATATGTAAAGTTTTACATGTATTATTAAAAATGCCTGAGCTCTGTGTTACCTATACCTATCTTTTTTTTCTAAATCATATAACGGTGTTTCATGAAGAGCACAAATCCGAGGGAAATCTGAAATTGCCAATAATTGGACTGATGAAACCGGACACGAGCTGGTTGCTTTGCTGTCTCCTTCTGCCTGATACGGACCACTATCCTGATGTAAAACTGGCACTAATAATTTAGTGCATCTGGCATTCAGCTTTTCACAACGCGTTTTCACAAAGAACCTGATATTCCTGCGGCCTAATCAGTTTAAGATGACTGTGGGAAAAGAAGAACAGGATTTGTGAGATATGGCAGACCAAACATCTTTCTAGCCATGAATATATAGATATAATCATAGGTCTCTTCCAACCGTTTTTACCCTCAGACTGAATTCCTCTCCAGTGAGCGTCTGACTCCCTTCAAAGCCAAAGTGTGACTTACAAATGATTTGCTGTGAATGAGTGACGGGGGACATGAGAGATTGCTCACATCATGGAAAATTGATTTTGCTCGGAAGATTTTACGCTCAGGCATATAAGTTGGACACATCCAACCACCACAGTGTATATCGTGTATGTTTTACTACCAGCACAACATAAATCACCACATTCCCCATAGGTAGCTGCTCTTTCAATTGGTCATCACTGAATGTGTTCAAAAACTCTTCTCATTCCACAGATTTGTTCCTCAAAACTTGTCAGCTTTAGCTACATTTTCAAAATAAAGCTCATGTATGCAGCTGATCTACATTTGACAGACCACATCCTGCCCCGGCTGACCTTAAAATATCCTAGAGGCTGCAAGACGCGGCAGATCAAGATGAAGCCATCATAATGACGGAGTGAAACATGGGCCAGCTTCCCAGCCATCAAAGCAAGTTCAGAGCTGCCTTTTGAAAAACAATGGCGCAACAGCTAATGTGGCTCATTGAAACGCTCGGCTGGCTGTGAATGACCACATTTCCCCATGTTAAAAGACGCCTCCAGAGGGAGGCTTAGTGAAGGTGAGACCGTGTCACATCCACTGGCGCCTGGGCTCACCTGGCTGCATAACTCTCCGAGTGTCGTAGCTAAACCCACATTCTTACTGTATGTGTGAGAACCTCCAGACACACACTCCAGCCCTGCTGCGACTATTCATGTGCTGAAATGATAAATGTATACCCGTCCCAGTTAGCATGAAGATACTATCCATTCATGTATTGATTTATTTATGTATTGTATTTATTTGGCATCTCACAGTTATGAGTTGTATTTTATTTTATTTGACCCATGCACATCAGATATGTGATCAAATTGTGCTGGGGTGCATGTACTAAACAATAACTTATTAGGGTTAGTGATGAAGTGAAGTCACACATATGGACGTTGAAAAACGTTGGGTTTGATTTCTGTCAGTTTCTGTCGTACTAATAAAATTGAACTCTACAGAGTTTCCTCATTGCACGGTCAACAAACTCAGTTTTCACGAAACCCGCTTCATGAAACGGGCCCCTGGCGTGTCCCTTTGCAGGGATGTGGATGTGCATGTGTTTAAATGTATGTATTTTTCAGGAGCGCATACTGCTTGCCCTCGGTGACCCGCAGACAGACAGAGAGAGAGAGGGAGAGAGAGAGAGAGAGAGAGCAGTGGGCTGTGGGTGAAAGCAGCACTCGGGTGAAATATACAGTGTTCTGACATTACATTGAATGAGACCACTTGCTGAAAGCAAACACACAAATAAGACTTTGTTTCTGAAAGAGGATGTAGGATGAAAGTTGTCATGTGAACATGTGAAGTTTAGGATATTTGCTTTTGTTAATATCAGTATTTTCATTGCTTTAAAAAAAAACTAAGTATACATGTAAATATGATATCTAAATAGGATGTGTAGTAGTTTTAGAACTGTGTTATTTATTTTTTCTTACCCTGAAGATTTCAGGGAACCCCCCATTTCCAGCACTGAAACACAGACACAGACACCTGGAAATCTTTTGACTGGTGTTTTTGTATTTACTTGGCCGCAAATGAAGCATTGAAATGAAATGTCTTCCACTTGTGCCCCAGAGAAACCTACGGCGTTGGCAATTACTCTATTAGAAGAAACAAATATGTTGTGGAGACTGACAAAAAAATAAAGACATGGAACATTTCAAAATGAACTATCAACTCTAAAATTGGGAGACCAGGTAAAATCCAAAGGGGTGAAATGGTCAGTGTAATAGAATCAGCCAGTCAGTGACTACCTCTTCTAGTGTCTCTGCATTTCCTCTACAGCCCAGTTGAAGTTCTTCAGGTGGTGTGAAACTAGCATCAATACTCCCACCTACTGGCCACAGTCCCTCAGTATGCCACGCTGTAAAACCCTTTGTGCTGCCACAACAGCCCGCCACCCACATCCAGGATTCCCTCCCCGCTGCAGGAATGGTAAAGTGATCTGTTGTTCCCTAAGTGCTTTTCGCTGTCACTGGTGTTGACATAGATGCAATGGACACCCAGCCGAGGCCCCTTTAATCGAGAAAACCTGTTGAGCTGTGAATGAAGCATCAACAGCGGGATTTTCTTTCTTTTTGCTGTTACACACGTTTATTACAGCTCCTGTTTGTTGAAAGTATTTTACTGATTCACGTCCGACTGCCGTTTGGCTTAGAAATCAGTGAATGAACGTAATAATATTCTGGCACATATTGAAAATGTGTTTTTGTTTCCATCGAGCTCCATCCTGGAAAACAGAAATATTTCAAGGTCCCTGCGGAATGATGGAGTGTATGGGAAATCTCCCCCACCAACTGCTGGCGGACGTCTTGGACACAACAGGAGAGTTGGGGGACCTGCTCTTTAAACAGATCGCACAGGCCTGTGTGGTCGCGTCGGAAGAGACCCGTGAGCTCTGATCCACCTCAGATGTTAACAACTACTTGGACAGAACAGCATTTGGATCCCAGGACGGATCCCAGGACGGATCCCAGGACGGATCCCACTGGCAATGCAGAGCACGTTCTGATTGGTTCGAAGACACGTAGGTGGTACAGATGATTGCTGCTGTGCACTTACCTCTGGTCAGGAGTCGCTCAGTGTGTGTCAGATGTTGAGTTTTAATGAAATACAACAATATGGAGGAGGCAGGAGTTGAATTATTGTCTTGTTGTACGTTGTGTGTTTGTATAAAACGGCTTTCACTTTAGCGATGGTAGCCCAAGGGCAATACACACTGATGACGTTACAGCAGGACTGTCGAATTATATATCATTATATTAAAATACATTAAAGTGTCTGATATAATAATTAGCTGTTGTAATATTATAACCAAAGTTAGCATATTTCCAAGGCGTTATCACAAATTGACTACATTAACACACATATGTATGTGAAAAAGCTGAAGAAGTTGTGTAAGGAAAAGCAGGAAATTTTACAGTTTCCTTTAAGCCCTCCCCCACCCCCCCGTCCAAACACACAGACTGACTCCCCGTCTAGAGCCATGTGTTATGGGAGATCGGCTTATCCAGAAGGACGCTGCACTAGCAAAACACCTGCAGTCCTGTGGGGAGCAGCTCTGAACTTTGTACCGTGTGTGGGGGCTGGGGGCACGTCTCCTTTCACATAGAGCAAACGACCGGCCGGGGACCCAGAGAGCTGTTTTAAAATTAGATGTAAAAACAATTCCTGCGCTGCCGTCAAAGATGTCGGCTGTGTGCAGAAACAATCAGGTGATACACGCTGATGTGTGGCCGCCTCCTAGCTGTTGACTAACCAGGCTCGTTTTATTGCAACAACTTTGATAAATAGTAAAATTTACTGTACTATATATTTACTAGTATTCAACAATAGCTTTTTGTCCATGAAAGTGCCTCTGATGTCAGGAGCTTATCACAACACAAACAGTGGACGCCATCTGCAACTTTAGTGACAACGGACATTCGAGGTCAAGACGGTCGAGACTTTCTCACTCGTCCGTGGGTGCCGACGGCCCCACAGTCTTCACACTCTCACCTCAAAACTCCACCTTAAAAAGAAACAGTTTTACACAGACGCGGTGACATCATTTATACCAACATGTTGTTGGAAATCCAGGAATGTCTTGCTGTATATTTGATTTGGCCCCGCACACCTCAGCTGACCAATACATCACACGTTCCCGGGCTCCGACTATTTAATGTAGATTCTCCAAAACTCACAAATGCAGTTTGACCAAATGTTCCAGGGATGTACCAAGTATACTAAACAGGCCATATATCCTGACTCTCCTCTACAAACAGAAATAGATTTAGCTGAATTGTTTGATAAATTTGGTCTAGGTTTTCCAGGCATCCTCACTGGAGCTCCTGACTGTTTTTCTGGCTGTTGGTGGCCTAAGCCCTAATCGCCCTGCTCTCCCTCAGAGGCCATAAATTACTCCGATGAGATGGTGCTTTGTGTTCCTTCTGCTGGGGAGCGGGGCGAATTCACAGCGCCATATTTTGACAACCCGTACTTTAAATCATTGTTTTATGACAGATGGGAAAACTTCTGCACTTTCACCATCCTGATTTATGTTCATTTGGGTCTGGAGGACGCTATAATTTGCAAGTAATGTGAAAACAGATGGATAGAGAGATACCAAAGGGTAAGACTGACCTATACATTCTCAGTGCAGCTTACAAATGGCATCCATATGCCTTAAGAAGTGTTCCAGTTACATCTTAATTACTGTGTGTGTGTGTGTGTGTGGCGTCCCTGTGTATTGGCATCTATGCGTACTTGTCTTGTAAAATAAAATAACAGGAGTTTTTGTAGTAGTAGGTCTGACAATATTGTGGCTCATCTATCAACAGCACTGGTGGATTACGTTCTAATCTTGATTAATATCCATCTAATATGGAAGTAAAAGGTCGGGTGGAAATGTACAACAGACCAGTTTCGTGATTTCACCTTGGTTTACACGACAACTTCCCATCTCTAACGAGGCGTGGAAAATGGAGGCGAAATAATTCAAGCCACCCCGGACTACATTTCCTCTACGGTCACATGTCAATTCAGAGAAATTACAATGTTGATCTGCTTCGTTTCCAGTGCCTCAGGTCACGTGGTGAGGTCACACACACACATCTTCACAACATGGTATCACACACACACCCTCTGAGGCAGGATTCGGTAACATCACTGGCCTTGATGTGCTCGAAGCCGAGTGAAAACACACACAACCTGCTAAAAGGGAACTGAAAAGAGGATTTCCCCAAAGATATGCACCAGGACGGTTTTGTCTTTCTTTTTTTAAAACGCCATCATTATTACCAAGCTATGATAGTGATTTCAAATCAGATTTACTTGCGCAGCAGAAAGAGAAGTAGATAGTTTATGTAGCAAAAGTGAGGAGGGAGAGAACACAAAGTATAACACGGACGACCTGGCAGCCCTGGACGCGTCAGGTTTTATTGCTTTTCCAATGAGGCAGGACAGTATGCGAGCGAGTAGTGTCTGGTGCAGCCATTGTATTCCAGCAAGGGGGGGGGGGGACCACCCACATCAAGTCAGCGATGAAGTAAATACTGCTGCACGGCCACGTCCCCGTCCCTCACTCGCAGAGTAAACTGCGGTCGGGTGGCGAAGCGCTGCCACCTCAGCTTGCCTCCTGCTCACAGGGCAGATGCTTGAGGCGCAGACGGACGATCACGCCAAGCCCCCGTCTCGCTGCACAAGCCCTCCTCCATCCTGGTCAGGAAAGAGTAGTCCATGTCTCTAGGTCGGGTTGGCTGGCAGAGCCCCACATCTTTCAGGCAGACGATGAACGCCCCTCTGGAGCGGAAGGCAAAGGGAGGCCCAGCGGGAACGAGGTTCATGCTGACGCCCCACGTCACAGGAGAGACGCTCTCGGTTTTCTTCCCCACAAGATACAACATCTGATGGGCTGCACAGTGAAGAGGTGCCAACACTAATTAACACAAGTGATCTCGAGACAAGTGAATCTCTTGTGTGCTACATACCAGAGGTTCTAAATCACATCCTCTCTTTATGTTTATCTGGCCTGTTTGGATGTCAGACTTTTCAAAGGGGGATAATATCTTATGGAAAAGAACAAGCCTTCTTACAGGAGGTCTTTAAAACCCTCGACCCGCAGGGACTCTACATCCAGTTTGACTGACTGCTGACACCACCCGTGCTACATCTTTTTATTTACTGGGGCTGACTCATCATCTCCTCGCCTGTTTCCACTGGACTTTCAGAGTCCTCCAGGCAAATACCTGCCTCTGCAGCACAACATCTTGTGTGATTAAAGACACAAAAGGGGCTTCATTTGTTTATTACAAGCACTCCACCTCATGTACCGACGCCTTTATCAGCTCTCTGCAACACCCAGCCCCCACGAGAGTCCTGCAGGAGTGTCAGTTCATATGACACTTAGTGACAGCTGTATGTGAGGGAGTCCTCCGTTAATTGGTCGTAGAGATGATAGCATCGGACCACGATGTCTTTTCTGCTTTCGGTGTGATTTACTGCTGCCTGGTGGGATGAGCTCAGTGAATATGTGTGGTTGGTTGCCAACTGCACTTTTTCCTCTGTTTCTTTTTGGTCTTTGTGGGCCCTGGAGGTTTCCTAACTGTTATAGAGCCATTTGGATCAGAGGCCAGGCAGTGTAAAGCTGTATTTGGCAGGAGACCTCAGTGCGCCTCCAAAAATAAGAGAGAGCCGGGTGAACATATTTTTCTCTGTCTGCATGTGTGTGTGTGTGTGTGTGTGTGTGCTAGACAGAGAGTGATACTGGTCAAGTAACACTGCTCCCTAAAATACATAAAGGCATTTCATAAAACCAATGTGCAACTTACTGGAACTTACAAATTGAAGCTGAGCTGTCAAGTCGGTCTCGTTAAGCTTTTACATCGACTTACAAGCTGTAATTTGTGTATTTAGATGAGCCGTTTTGACCGTTAAGCGGGCTTACAAATGTTTTGGACAATCCTGTCTCACTGGTAAATGTGTCTACATCACCCATGGCTTGTTCTACAACCTGCAGCTGCTCCTGCTGGTCACCGTCTTGATCTGAAAACACATCGCCAACCTGCTGCTTTTTAAAGGGAGTGAGGTCCTTCCGTAGGGGGGTGGCAGTTTGACCTGAGGACCAACGGTCAGGTACATGAACCGCAAAGGTCTTTATAGGCAGCTGTGTGTGTGTGTGTGTGTGTGTGTCTCTACATGAAAGAATATGATTTGACTCTTGACAATCTATTCGAATTTTACGCCGTAAACTTGAATGGATCTTCCTCGGCTGACTGTGTTTGGTGGTGTGGCGACCTCTAGTGGTCTCACCCTTTGCTCCCCGTACTACAAAACCATCTGGAACTAGTTTACATCAGCGTTTGAAAATGCTTCTCCCTGCAATACTGGGCAAGCTGGGCTAAAGTTGTGGCCGCCACAACCTACAAATCATGACGATCTAAAGAACGGTTAGCAGCTTGGTTGAAGCAGGCGTCCTACTGAAAGGGCGCTGACTTGACGCAGACACCCTTCCATTAATTACAATCTGGATTGTCCTGGCAATGAGGAATGCATAAATACAGCTGCTATTGTTTTTGGTCCAAAGGGCCAAACAACATAATACATAGTGGATATGTTTCACAGTTCTTCAGCCTGCTGCCGACAGACATCTCCTCTCCCCCGACACCCCACTGACTGACCCCTTTCTCCGGTAAGCACGAAGAAAGCCGCAAAGCCACTTCTTTCACCTCACATGAAATTTTATTACTGCCTTTCTGAATGCCGACAGGCTACCCCGGGCCGCGGCTGCCTGCCTGCGCAGTGGACAAACACGGCTCTGTTCATCTGTTTTCTCTGGCCACCCACAAACATTGCGGTTACGTCATCCACGATTTCTCTTTCAACAGGAAAGTGTCATTTATGCTCGGTTCGCTCTCCCTTGCAGCTCGTGAGATAGCGATCACATCGTGTAAAGCCATTTGTTTGGAAGGCCGAGTGTTGGTGGCCACCCATGTTCAAGCGGGGCTCTGGCCTGAGGCCTGCTGATGACTTTTCCAATCCTTCTTCATAGGCTGGCAAGCAGAGGAGTGCAGGAGCGGAGCGGTGGCCCCAGTCCCAGTGCTAGCCTCAGAAGCAGACCTCAGGCACGGTCTTCCAGTTTCCACCGTTCATGTTTGTTCTACTGCACCTTTACTGGTGCAAGAATCTGCCATCTGACGCACAGGTCAAAAAGAAAGGAAATGGCTATCCCAGCTGAGGACACAGATACAACATATGAACTCTCATCCGTGCAGGGGAGACATGGATCACTCAGTAAGTCTTCTCTTATAACTGGAAGGCTGATTTCCCTCCCAGAGGACATTAAACAGCTCTGCAGGGTGACCTGTGTCTGCATGTGCATGTGTGTGCCGTAATATGCGGGATTATTTACTGCATCACAGACCTGTGTTTACACAGTTTGTTCATATAATTCCACTGTTGTTCTTTTGGGGAGGAGTCAATTTAATGATCAATTTCCAGAGATACTTTGGGTTTTGTACAGCAGAGATTTACAGCCTTCCTAATAAAAGCTGGAGTTCACTGGTGATTTATGACTATTTAGACAAGTGGTTAACAGAGAGATATGGGATTATGGAAATACTGCATTCATATAAAACACACAGAACACGTCATGCAGGCTTCGGTGGTCACTTAATCTGTTGACAGGCTGAAACAACTGCTTCAGATGAGCAGATGCACTGGGCTGATTTTCACCCCTCACACACAATGAATTCTGTATGAATGTTACACTTTTTATACATAGCAAATCAGAAATGGCCTTACTTACACCTTTAAAGGAGGGGTATGTCTGATTGACAGTC
>CAAKHB010002233.1:17917-42271 GCA_901007665.1 Aeoliscus strigatus
GAAGAGCTGGATAGGATGTCACTGGCTGCAGAGAGACGCCCGTCTGGTCGGCCTCTTCTCTAACTCCCATCACTCAACAGTGCTGAGGGGCTTTTCTCATACCGGAGGAGAGGGAACTGGGAGATGACGACCGAGGGTCAGACTGACACGCACACATGAATTTTTCACCACCATATTTTCTGCAGTAAACGACTGAGCTGAGCGTTGCACACTGGCAGATGCTAACTTATAAATCTTGGACAATAAAATAAATACCTTTCACATCTAAATAAGTGTTTCTCTGCAGCAAAGAAACTGTAATCGATTTCTTCCATAAGGAATGAACCAAAGATTAGACACATTCTGCATCCTAATCTCATCTTCATTATAAATAATAACTCATAATCACCTTTAATACATTTTTGTATTCAAAACTCTTCAGAACCAAAATGTTCCTGACCCGCTAACACTGTAACATAGTGATGAATCATTGTTGGAAAAGAATGAAGTCACCATCACTGTGACGGCTCAGGTCGGGTCAGGGAATCGCACATAAACACTTTGTGAAGGACACATCATGGTGGGGGTTGAAATAAGCTCTCAGGGACATTCATGCCTTATGAACCACTGTCTGCAGTGAAGTTTGAAGTCAAACAAACAGCCTTCTGCATCTAGTTCTGTTTTGATCCATCCATCTTTTAAAGTTCATTTGGTCATTTTCTGCTCTTGCATTTATCTACCTGTTGTTCTTGGTATGAGTGGAACTGTCCAAGAGATAATAAACTGTCAACATCGATCTGGAATCTTTCAAACCAGCATCTGTTTTGCTGTGTTCATTTCCAACCCTGAATTAATGGCCCATTTAAACGCTCTATTACACTACTAACAGCTGACAAGTACGAACACAAGCATGCTAAATGAGTTTGTCTGTCATTTGGTACAGAAGATATCAAAGTACAGTTTATTAATTTGCACTGAAACAGCTGCCTGTTGTGCTTGGACGTGGAAGATTTTGGACAGTCAAACAATGACCTGGAAGACACTGAACGGAAGACAGAGTTCTGAGGAGCTGCAGAGGTATTTCATCATACAAGTCAGATGGTTCCAAGTGAGTAAAGACTCTCAGCAAAAGACTGCTGGCAGATAATTAATCATAAAGAAATGGTGGTCAGTACCAAACCTGCTGTATGACAGGTTGTAAATGGTCTTAAACAACATTTTTACAGTCACACAAAACTGTCGGCTGATCGTTAGTATCAACAATCTAAAATGTACACATGGGACAAACCCAGTAAGAGACTCTCTGGACCAACTGGAGACATCACACAGAGCAGCGGTGTTTTATTGGGATTTCAGTGGGATTGAGGGTATCTGTAGGACTTTGAAGACTACATGGCAGAGGGATTTGGGATGCGTCTTAAATGAGGAGGAATGAAAGAGGATGGTGGTACATTTCTCGGAAATATATTTGGGAGGCAGTTGGGAAGTTGACCCAACTTAAGATAATACATACACAACCGTTCAAAAGTTTGGGGTCATCCAGACTATTTCAGTTTTATATCTTCTCTCATCAACAGTTTTCGTCTGTGCAAACATAATTGCGCAAAGGGTTCTAATCGCCATTTTAACATGATTAGCTAACAAAATGTAGCATTAGCACACAGGAGTGAAACAGCCTCTGTAGACGTACGTAGATATTCCATTAAAATCAGCTGTTCCCAGCTAGAATAGTCATTTACCTCATGTCTAGACAAAGTCTGATTCATCTCATGTTATCCTCATTGGAAAAAACAAGTGATGCCAAACTTTTGAACGGTAGTATTGCTATTACTTCACCCCTTCTAGACTCCATTGGGTGGGTCTATTACCTGACAATCTTTGTTGGAAATGTGGAACAAAGGCAGGGACTTTCCTACATGTGCTATGGGAATGTAGTCTGATGCAACCGTTCTGGATAAAAATAATAGACCACCTGGGGAGGGCTCTGGAGATAGCGACCCTGTCCCGCCAAGACTATGTGTACTGGGTGACACAAACACAAATAATGCGAGTCTCAAAACATGACTTTACAGTTATGAAGGTCAGGATAGTCAGAGCAGCCAGAAACATCCTCAGGTTATGGAAAGGTACACCCCCACCAGACTTAAAAAAATGGATTTCAACTATGACAGAAATAGCATCATATGAACAGATGCTGGCAAGAGTTAATAATGATGGGGAGGTAGAGAGGGATGTGGCACCGGTTCTTTACTAAGGCTTTGTTAGAACAACAGGACATCGATGAGATGGTTCAGCTGCAACTAAACTCACATTTACGTTTGGTTCCAACTTGAGCGTGTGTATTACCCTGTGTTGGGATGTGTATGTAAGTTCCAGACACCAGGGATCCACTGTAACTCCCTCCAGTCCGCTGTCTGGAAGTGTAAAGTGTTAAATAATTGAAGAAAAGAAATCCTTTCCATTGTGCTCCAAATCCTGGAATGGCTGCTTAGTATTTCATGCAGCCTTTTACGCAGGTACCTGTGGCTCTGATGGTGTATCTGCAGCATGTCAGGATCTCAGTGGGTGTACTCCACTAACATAACGCTTGTAATGAGTTCCACTGACGTGACAGAGGGACATCTCTGCAGAAGCCTCGGAGAATTTTATTTCTGCTGAGTCGAAGGACTGTACCTGTCATTTCTGAGGTTTACTGCTTCTTTTAAAGAATATGTTTGAAGCTAACAGCCTCTTGAAATATAGTTGGATCTTTTTTGGCAAAACATCACACACATTCCCACTGCAAAAGACTCGGCTGTTGTATTTATTAGTCTCCCACAGTAAATGTCAAGCACTGCACCAGGGGTTTCCAAACTTTTTTCACTGAGGACCACGTAAGGAAAAACAACTCAATAACAGTTTGGGGACTGAGAGATTTAAGAAATCTGTTATTACTGCTGAGAGTTCCAATTTTATTTGTCTTGATTTTAACCTGGTCTGGATCGTACATTGTGAATATTATATGTGAACATTCAAGGATTTTGTTTACTGTCCATGCCTTATTGTTCCATCAGAACACTGAAATGATCATTTTGCTGAGCACTCACATTGGTGCCTCAAATGTTTTTTAAAACCAAGAATCGCCGCAAATAGGTTTGGTTCCATCCAATCTGGAGATGCTGTTACTTCTGGACCTGCCGATCCTGGGACAACCCACTTTCCCCCCATCGCTGGGACCTGTGGGACAGCCTCCTCATCTCCAGGATCCATGGGACAACCTCCTCATCTTCTGAGTCTCTCCAGCCACCATCAGTGATTGGACAAACATGGACGACAGCCACTGTTGGACTCTTCAGCAGCTTTCAGTGCCAAAATCTCCTCTTTCACCTCAGAACCTTCATTGTGTGTCCATTCAACACCTACTGCTGGTCTGTCCGTCCGAGGGAGAGGGATCGATCTCTTTGTGGTTCTCCCTGTGGTCTCTGTCTTTTTTCCCTTGTTACAAGGGTTTTATAAGGGTTTTTTGGGCAGTATGTCCTCACTCACTGACTGAGGGTCTAAAGGACAGAGGTTGTAGTGTTGTACAGACCATCGACATAATTGTAATTGTGATTCTGGGCTATACAAATAAAATTGAATTGAATTGAAAATGTATATTTCTACTGATCATAATAGCTACAAGTCTCTGTTTGGAGTTATAACTAATTAAGTTTGTGTGGGGGAATAGTGGGGATTTAAGTTCCTGGTCTGTTTTGGATCGCTGAGTCTTCTGTATAATAGAACATGTTAAAACCTTACAATAGAACTGTTTTTAGTGAAAAACAAAATTTGATATATGACAACATGGTTTTGTTAAAAATTGCACTGATCTCATTGATCGGTCGGCCTGTGTAGTACCTTGATCAAAAATAAACAAGATTTTGTTGCTTACCAAAATCCATTTTGAAAAATATTGTTTCTCATGTGAAATAATGATGTGTCATGAAAATGCAGTTCATTTTGATTAATTACAAAGCCTGTATTTTTTTTTTAATTGAGTCTCAGCCCTGATGTCATTCTGTCCATGAAACAAAGATCAGTTCTGCACTGTTGAACTCCTAAAATACTTGAGTTAAAATCTTCAAACATGAACTAGTTTAATTTGGGAAACTTTCACCAATATTTACACATATGGACCACAGAATAATGGGCCTAATTCCCAAGACACTTGAGCTAAACTCTGCAAATCTGGACTGATTTATTACACAGCACTCATAGTTTCATGTCATCAAGGTTTCTGATTTGTGATTTTCACACAGACCACAAGTCGGTTACAAGTGAAAATGTATTTATTAAAGACAGATACACGTAGAACCAGCTATCAGGAAAACCTTTTCCTTTTAGGATTTAGACCCAAGTTTCAACCAAATCAAACAAGGTCACCAACAAAGAGCACAACAACACCAAGAGAAGAGTGTGGTCGTTCCATATGTGTCCGGTGTATCAGAGAAACTGAGGAGGATTTCCAACAAACATCTATTCATTCTATTTCGTCGCGGTGCAATTCACCGCCAGAGCGGTAGGGGTCGCCCATTTCCTGAACGGTTATCGTCGTCTCTATTTGATGCAAGTTTATAAATAATACTGAGTTAAATTAGAAGGATTTAGTCGAAATGAGTTTATTTTATTAATTAATCTATTTATTTATCTTTGGTTTTGGTTTGGGGCAGATTGGTAACTCTGGTCCACACTCCAACACAGTAGAGTAGTAGAAAAGAAAGCGCAAGAACCAGGATGAGCTGCATCTGAAGCAGTGGGCAGAGTTGGAGGACTGGCAGGCAGACACAGCAGAGGGATGGGTGCACCGGCTTTGGTGGGACTGTGGCCGAATTTCTCAGGAAGGTGCCGGTTGATCGGAGGCACGAGGCCCAAATTGAAGTTCTTTGATGTGTCCATCGATGGTGCTGCAGTGGAGAGGGAGAGCAGCACCCAGTTCCTGGGTGGGCACATTTCTGAAGACCTGTCCTGGAGCCGCAACACTGCATCACTGGCCAAAAAAGCCCATCAGCGTCTGTAAGAGCAGGAGTCCCGCCCACCATCATGACCTCATTCTACAGAGGCACCATTGACAGCATCCTGACCAGCTGCATCACAGTGTGATACGGCGCCTGCACCGTGTCCTGCCGCAAGACTCTGCAGCACATCGTGAGAGCAGCTGAGAGGGTCACTGGTGTCTCCCTCCCTCCCCTTCTGGACATTTACCACACCCGTGTCACCCATACCCGGGGAGGAGACTCGGGAGTCTCCAGGCCAAGACCAGCAGGTTCAGGGACTCAACTCCCTCCCTGCTCTGCCCCCACTCACTCCCCAAATACCACAGACTGTGACCTTTGGTTAAAAATGCTTTTTTTGAATGTCAGTGATTTTTTAAAATATTGTGTGTGACTTTAAAGCAACTTTCTAATTTTGTTTTAAGTTTTCTTGGACATATACTTGATTTGGTACTTTGGTACTGGTATTTTTGGTTTGTGGATGTCAGAATAAAGTCCACTGATGTCGTTGTGTTTTCATCCATTTTTAGGAATATGATAATATTGTTCCGTGTGTGTTCACAAAACCATTGTACTATGATCTAAGGGTAAAAATGCAGCCCTGTAATGGAAATGTGTGATGGACCCTATGACCAGTAGCATAGCAGGAAGTGCGTTCTGAACCTTATAACCTGTAGATAATCTAATTAGAACATACATTGTTTGACATGTGACGTATAATTGAACCCATATTCCAAAGCATGGTTGGACCCTTGGGAGACGGTCTCATGATCGTACATGATGCCTGGGCCTCAACTTGTGATGAACACAAAGCTAATTAACTAACAATAGAGGCCTGTTCACTGCGTTGTATCTTCTCAGGGACAGTGTGACCTTCCTGAGGTACTGCCACAATGCACCTTTTTTTCATGCCGATTGCACACGTTATCACACCACCCTTCTCTGATGATGATGATGATTCATAGATGAAAATATTTAATCTGACAAACAAACATTTGTCACAGCACACATTCAAAAAGCCACTATTTACCTGGCATTACAGCAATAGTATAGTGATACGAACGAATGTACTTTAAGAATTTGTACTAGAGTGTCATGGCACACTATGTCATTCTGCCCCCCGCCAGGCTCCACTGATCCACCTCAATTCGAGTCCGCAAAGTTTGGCGGTACGTATCTGGTCTCTGGTGGGTTCAGTTCATCAGTGTCAGCCAGGTAGTTGTGCAGGACAACACATGCCTTTACAACATCCACGGCCTTCTCTGGCTGGACCGCCCAGACGTGACACCCAGAGAGAGAGGAGTCAAAGAAGCCATTTTGGTTAAAGTAGAACAACCTCTCAGCTGAGTGCAGTCCTAGGATCTCTCCCCAGGAGGATCAAAACCTACCCAGATGCCTGCAGTTCCAACCACTTAGTGACCCAATACACCCCCTTTAGGTAAGCCAACGACTTAACGACCCTCGAATGACTGACGGTCATGGAGGGGGACTCCTTTGTGTGAGCTAACGACCCAACTTAGTATTAGTAGCACAACTCCCCACTAGTCAGTTCAGAAGTTCAGAAGAAGCTTCTTGGATGAGTGTAGAAACGTCTTCAAGCAAACTACAAGTCCAGTTGCCTTCGATTTAACCCCAAAAGAATACATTCAGTACGCATTCTACTCTGTCAGTGCCCAGATGGTGGAAAAGTACAAACTGACGTGCAGCGTCCAGGTAGTATGTCACTACAGCTGCATGAGAAGGGCAGTTCAGTTCCATAAAACTCACTATCAATACAGTCATGTACATTGGAAATGAATTTCAAGGTAAATAACACAAAACTATTGACAGAGTTTTTTTAATGAAGTCCCAGGGAACTATTTTTATTTGTGTTGACTGACCTCCCACCCAGAATTGTCACTAGATGTGACAAAGCATTTGGATATTATTTGGGAGTCAGGGGTGTGTGATTGATCTGGTAGACCAGTGACAATCCATTGTCACCAGTGGCAGTCCATTGACAAACCTCATGTTCATTGCATGTTTATCAAGAAGGATTCACCAATGATGATGGACAGTCAGAGGGAGCCCATAGTTCTTCTTGTTCCTCCTCCAGCGCCAGTGAATGTACTTTCACCTGTTCCAATGACAGCCATTGTCTTTTCTGGATTTGCCCTCTCTCAGCACCCAGCTGGTCCCTCAATAACACGTCACCCGCCTGTTCCAAACTGGAGTCATTGTTCTGTTTTAGTCTGGAAGTCAGTTCACGTAAACATAAGGAGAAAGCTTGCAGTGGTTTGGTCCCCGTTCCTTTGCTCCACCCAACCCTCAGAGTAGAAGCATGTGTGTTGTCATCATGAAGTTCACATAGTACATCCACATTTTTCTCAGGTTCCTTTCTATCTCTTCTTCCTGGGGTCACAATTTCTTGTTTTGCCTCTTCTTCTAATAAGCACAGCCAATAGGACTCTCTGGACTCCGGTCGTCTCTGTCTGCAGCAGCAGCCTCCGTCGGCTCTCCCTCATGCGATCACCTCCTCCAGCACCCAGCTTCATTTCCCCTTAGGATTAAAAAAAAAAAAACAGTCCCCTTTGTGCCTTCCCAGGTGGATGCCTGTTGCTCACTTGCCTTGGCAGACACACACACAACACGTGTGTCACAGTGTTTGTCTCCATAAACCTGGAGACAGCAGGTCACTCTGCCCTCCTCGTCCGTGGTCCTGATCGGAGAGAGGAAATACAATGGAGGAGATTCAGCGACTCATCCATCAGGATAACACAGGAATGCTAAATTATTAACGTTTGAAAAGGTGATAGAGCCGAGCAGACACAGATCTCCAATAATAATCTTCCTGGATGAAGGTTAAGGGCTTTGATAAAGCACGATGCTCAGAACAAAATGACTTTTCACTGTATCTTAAGGGGATGTAGCTGATCCCACAGTGAATAGACTGTAGGTGGAGGGAGAATATAAGAAGCTCATTTTATCCATCTTCACTTTAATCTAAGTTGTTGATTAAAGTCATGAAAGTCAAATTAATCCGCACAAAAAGCAGCGTAACATTTAAATTCCATACGTTCTGTTTCAGATTTCACTGGTCGTCTAACTGGAACATGACCTGCTTCCCATTGTAACAACAACAACACAAGAACATTTCGGACCCAGCGTTTAATACCTGGTCCATATTTGATTGTGGCACGCATGCACCCAACAGAAACTTTTAGGACAAACAGAATCAAATAATGTTTTTCTTAATGCCCATTTAAGATAAATAAGATAGATAGAATAAGATAGATATAAGATAGAATAAGATAGTATAACAAGTCTGAAACCGTCACCACCTCATCAAATTACATTGTCAGTGAATTGCCAGTAGCTCCCACCCCACCAACATGAATAAATATCGTTATATAGTTATATAGTTTAAGAATACTACTGGCAAAGTATCAAATCCATACATTTTAAAATGACAGTCTCTTTATCATGTTGCAGTTATTTTAAGCCAAATTTAACATCTCCACTATCAAATACGCCACAAATAAAACAATTTAAACTCATTACATTTACATTATACTACATTTATGTACAAAAATATAAACGTTCTCAGACTAAACGTATTTATTATGACTTATTGGAACTGACAGAGACAACAGATGAAGAGGAGATATTCCGCAAACTGCTGAAAGCGAGTTAATTAACATGAAGGTGTTTTTGAAGTCAGGGTCAATCCGTGGGTAGCTGCGTGTCAAACGGGTTTAAGGCCACGGCCCCATGTGAAGCAGTGGGTTCACATATCAAGTCACCTGTCAAACTCATCCTTCACAGGGGAAAAAAGAGATATTACTGGCTGCTGTATAACTGTATAACTTCATAACTGCAAAATCACAGTTTCACACGTTTTCACATCATTTGTGTTTGGTCCCCCAATAAGCATAATCTTGGAGAGACTGGAATCTCGATCTCCAGAGTCTTCCACAGGTGTTCTATTACTGTCACACAAAATGGTTGTGTCAAACTACATCCCCATAGCACATGTAGGAAAGTCCCTGCCTGTGTTCCACATTTCCAACACAGATTACCAGGTAATAGACCCGTCCTATGGAGTCTAGAGGAGGTGAATTAACTTATATTGGGTGAACTTCCCATGAGCCTCCCTAATGTGTTTTCCAGAGTTTATTACCATCCTCTTCCATTCCTCGTCTTTTAATTCACATTCCAAATCCCTCTACCATACAGTCTCCAAAGTCCTGCAGAGATCCTTATTCACCCGCTGAAATCCAATTTAATTAGGAGATCTTCTAAATCTACTTTTGCAATAATTCTGAAAATGATATAAATTCTAAATTCTAAATAAGTTACTTGTTTTTCATATTCCCATTGTAAACTGATTTTTTCAAGTAATTATTTTGAAATTAAATTGGTTCACAAACAGCTTGGAATTCAGTTTGTTGGTACAAACTCTGACATCCACTGCAGTTGACAACACACCATAAAACGATGCAGAACTCCCCACCAATGAAACCAGCAACAGAGCATATGAATCTTTATCAGACAGTTGTTTTTTGATGTTCTGTTTGATGCTGACAAGACATTCCTGCATTTATTCTGGATGTCTCATAGTGTCTTCATCAGTTTCATTGCGAATCAAACACACACTTGGATGAAGAAATAGTCTGTAGTCGTTATAGTCGATATTCATGTCTGAAATTCTGTGCACTCACCCATGGTCTCGTTACTTTGACTCTTCCATTGAGAGGTTTCCTTGTTCAAGAAAGTAGCTCGGCCCAGTGTTAGAACTAAGAAGTACGGTACAGACAGGCCATTTTCCATCCATTTTTTATTTTCATATAAACAAACCCCAAATATACAGGTTATATACATTTGTCTTTAGGTTAGGGTTTGACCCTGGGCTGCCGTTGGCCCTCGGGCCATAGCCCCGACACCCCCCCGTAGTCCATGTCCATGAGGACGTTCCAGGCAACCTACAGATTCAGAGAAAAGTATCTCAGCCGTTATTTCCTTAAAAATCCGTCTGCTTCTGAAAAACGCCCCTTTCCTTTCATTTCGTGAGTAAACATCCAGTCTTGGAGGAGGCGTGTGTTTTTGATGGCTATTTTCCATTTTAGAAACTCTGCAACATCCGGTGTTTGCTTGCAAATGATAATCACCCCACCCATGAAATGTTGATGAGGAAACAGAGCAGAGCCGTATTTACCATAGCGGGGGCTCATTAGAGAACCAATCCCAGTGACGAGGTGTGTGAGGTGGCGAGCACCTGCCTTCCGTCTCAGCCATCCCTCTTTTATTGCACTGGCTTTTATTTACTCACTCTCAAATTATTTTTGGCCCTTAGTTGACAAAGATAAATGGGGGGATTAATATATATTGGAGTAATCTGGGAGCTTTCAGTGGGGGTAGCAGAGAGCCTGGATAGTATTTCCCTCAGGTAGCCAAACGCAGGCCCACTGGATTAAGAGCCATTTGCAGGAAGGCTTAGCCATGATCCAAAGCCATTAGCAGAACATGGCTGTTGGAGGAAGATGGGGAGCAGAGAGCTTTTATATTGCTTCCTGCTGATTATAATGCAAATATGCTCCTTAAAACATGCATGGAACTCGGGTTGGAATGCAGAATACAGAGATCAAGAATAAAATTGCTGTTGTTAAATGACATCACATTCCATTACATTCATCTCTGGCCTTGGTCAACCAGAACTCCACGAGTGTCCACCAGCATCAGCTACACCAGGACCACGTCAAAGATGGCCTTCAAGCTGATGGTACGAGTGTACAAGTCCTGTATTTTATCTCATTTCTCCTTCCATTCTCTTCTTTGTTGTGCTGACATTTTAACACCACGAGACACTTGAGATGACACGCTCACAGAGGGCTGTAGTCAGACACAGAAGTTTCTTTCCTCTTGACTGGGTATATCCATAAATATATGGAATGATTTTAAAAAATAGTGTCAGAATGAAGAGTAGGAAACTTGGACTTATTTACCCTAGTGACTACTGGTTTACTAATACATTCATCGTCTTTGCTCAGGTTCACTTGTCCCTGGGGAGGGGACAGACTGTTTCGTGCAGTCTGGATGAGCACAGAAGTAGTTTGACTAACACGTACGTTGACTTTGTAAAGGAAAGCTGCCGGTCGACAGACATGTCACAGTGTGTTGAAGATTGACTTCCTGGAGACACGACTGTGACTTGAAAGAGACAAAATCAGGTGCTTACAGTCTGCATCCTCACCACTAGATGGCACCAAATCGTACATATGGATGGAGTTAGATGGTTTGGACCCCCTCACGACATGATAGATTGTTTTAGTTTGTCAGTTGTGGTAACTTGATCCTGAAATGTTTCCAGAATGTTAATGCATGTTAATGTTAATTTAGTGTTCAGGGTGATAGAGTGAGATTGGAGTTTGTCTACAACTAACTACTAACTACACTGTCATTGTCAGAACTACGTTCACATCTTGTGACGGGTTTTCACTCATTACAGACTGGATATCCAGGTAACTTTAATCTACACTTCACTGACAAAATGAAGGTCAAATACAGTTGTCACTACTCACGGTACTCGGCGAGTTTGACACACGTCCATTTCCTGCCCTTCTCGTGCTCTGCTATACACCAACTCAAACACAAGGTGGCACCATAGATTAAGGTGGAAGGGGACCTGTTTCACTTGTACTAGCTTTTCTATTTTCTAGCTTTCCCCCTGACTGAGATAACATCAATGTTTCAGATGTGGTAAACACCCAAATGATGAGACTGTGTCTCCGTGCACCTCCTGACCTTTCGTCCAATCACAGCCACTGTAAAAGAAGTGCAATAAAACACTGGCCAGCTGGTGGTAAAGAGCCCTGATCGAGCAGGTGGTGCTTGTATGTAACGTCCCCTCCATACAACCAGACAGTTATGGCTTTATGGCCCCTCCACATCCCCTTCATATCTTCCTGCTTCCCAGCCACAGTCAGGTGAGACCACCTGTCGGAACATCGATAAGACAATAAGAGGGAGTGCATGCAGCGATAGAGCAGCAGGTACTGGATGGATCATGATAACAGACTGTGTGTGTGTGTGTGTGTGTGTGTGTGTGTGTGTGTGTGTGTGTGTGTGTGTGTGTGTGTCAGTTTGGATGTATGGACTGGGTTAAAATAACTGTTCATTCTAATGACATGAACATATTATGAGATTATCACTGTACAGAATGTAACACTACTCTTACTGCCTGTTGATATTTGAGTGTAAAATTACATTTTTTTAATTGTACCTTCTTTGAAGCATTTTTTAACATGTTTTTCTACCATTTACAATCCCAGTAAAGAACCAATAAAACAATTCTGAAAAGATATCTAAATATACTGTTACCTTGAAGTCTGGGCACTGGTGACATCATGTTCTAAATGTTCCAAAATCAGTTAGTTAAGGAGACTTCTCTTCCTTCTACTGTTCTCATTCCCAGTCTCATTTATCTCATGCTTCCATACAAATGGTATTAACATTTGCTAGAATCAAAAATGAGAAAACAATTGTACAAACTTACATGACATTGTGAGTGGAGAATGACTGATTACATGATCGTATTTCCTGTAATGGTGCTCTGGTGAAATTCATGTGTTCATAAAGCTTGTCAGTGCCCCACCAGTGACAGTCAACGTCATCAATCAAAGCTGTAAACTCAGTTCTTTTTCTGGTCTTTTTTGTTTTACAAAGATGTGCCTGATAGTTCCTTTGACTTCACGTGAACATACAGGGAGGGAGGGAGACACGTTGTCCACTGGAGGGCAGTGTTGCTCACCGCAACCTGAGCAATTTCCTTTTTCTTTCCCCTTAAGTGATTTGCTTCATTTCATTGACTGTTGGTGTTTCTGCAGCATTCAGCGATATCATCAAAACCCCAAAACACCACAATTAAAGTCACTCTTGCATTTAAAAAAGAAAATGCTGGACTTCTAGTGTAAGAACACAGATCGGTTCCATTAAGCGAACGTGGCTGCGTTGTGTGTTTGTTCCAGATTATCTGGGAGGTATCACAGCTGGATTGTACACATCGCTGGCTGAGACTTGATGGGTTGAGCAGTTACACAAACATGGCCGGCTGATTACTTTTGCTTTGATTTACTAACATGCCACTGAGATCAACAGCTCGCTTTCTGAGTGCTCTACTTTTCGGCGTGATGCACAGTAAGTCTGAGGATCTCTGTGCAAACAGCCTCTTTATGACAGAGAGCAAGGTGAGTGGCTTCAGACACTACAAGCCAGACAACTCATCAAACAAACACACTAAAGGCACTGAGTACACGCACAATATACCATCTGATTTGTGTTATTAGAGCAGTTGTTGACATTAGTACAATATTACAGTTCTCCCCCAGTCTGCAGTACTTTCACTCATTTATTTAACAACTACGTGGTTTCTATTCGCTGCCGTGTTCTCTTGCTGATATTTGGTGCGTCATTCTGCATTGTTGCTAACTTCTTTTCCTCGTCCGAGTTCACAATCTGCCAGCTTTATCCCCGTCTTGACACGTGTATCAAGTAACATTCAGTGTTTCTACAGCACCATATAAAGGGAGGTGCCATCTTTTTTCGCTGCCACCTTTCAGCACACAGGAGCTACCTCAACCTGCAGTCTGAATCTCACCTGATGAATTCACACACAACTCCCAGCTGCGTTTTTTTTTTTTTCCCCACCGACAAACCTGGCAGCAGCTTTGACACTAATCTCCTCTGATTTCTTTCCCTCAGTCGTGTCGTTTTATTGTTCCTTGAATGTGAAAGTTGAGGACTGATTATTCTGTTCTGCCTCCTTCCAAGTCTCTCAGCGCACCTTATCTCCAAGCGGAGAGGAGAAAACACGCTAAAACACAGCGCCTGTTAACGGCTCGAGTGAATTCGCATAGCAAATCATCGTGGGGAGGAACAAATCATGTATTTTAAATCCTTACAGCCACTGAGACATACAACTAAAGCGTGCAACAAGGACAAATGCTGCAAGTTTACAATGAACAACACCAGCTAATGAAAACGGACTCGATTCAAAGCCCAGGGAGCATCAGCACACCACCTGCCGTGGAGCATCACGCCTACTCTGAAGACGCGTCCATGGACAGCGATTCCCTCGATGTCCATAAAGGGATGTTTCACTGCTACTTTTGAAGACTTTAAACAAATAAGCAGTCAAATGAGCAACAACATTAACGTCAGATCGTCGTGCAGCGACGATACCAAATAAGACATAACCGCAGATGTAAATGGCGCCTTTTCTTTTCGGTTCGGGGCCCTCGGATGGCGCCGTCATTCAGATCATTATTGTGAGGAGTAGGAAAATAGAATCATTACGTATTTCCATACAACATAGTAATGATAATGGTCCCATAAGCTCCTACAGATGGGTCAACAACGAATGGCGGTTACAGGAGCTGCTTCGTCGGGCCGTGTTCACGACAACACGCTGTTTTGTTTTTTTGTTTGTGTTTTTTTACTATGGCGTGAAATGAAGCCTCAACTGTCAGTCTGGTGGCGGCTGACGTGTGCTAACCGCCTCCATCGCTCACCTTCTTACCAACTCAACCTCAGCTCATTCTCTTCCTGTTTTGGGGAGAACTAAAGCAGTTCTGTCGGGTCTTTGTCCTGCAGCCAGCTGGGACCGACTGACATCTCCGGCAGCACTCGGTGACGACGCAGAGATTGTGTTGTTCTGCTTGTGGTCCTTCCACGGTGCCAGAGTGGGTCTGGTTTGCAGCCATGTGTGACAGGGGCACTTACAGGCTCACACTAATGACCCTAATTGGGAAAGTGGGCTCCGTTTCAGGGTCACTGACGGACTGACTGGCATGTGAGGAATGTGACTCGATGGCCCCCATCTGTTGTCTGGACCCGATCCGTCAGCTGCTCGCCGCAGTGGAGAGCATCGTTTTTGTTTTCTTTCGTTTTGTTTTGCTGTCATCTTCATGTGCCAGGCGACGACGTTACCAGACTCTGACACCAGTCGGTGACTGTGGGTTGTTGGTGGCTGACAGGTTAAAGTCATCCTCTCTGACATGGGGATCTTCCACTCATTCAGGTCTCATCAACCTGCCTTCATTACAGTGCAGACACGTCCCTTTGTCACTCAGACAGATGTGCTGTGTTCCTGAGGGAGCGGTGGGCTGTTTGTCGGTGTTGAACTTCGGCTGGAATCAGCAGCTTTGGACTGATTCTGTGTGAAATAAGGAATTTTTCTGACATTTCAGTTTTTTGTTTTTTTTTTTTAAGACTTATGTTTTTGCCTTTGCTGTCATGATTTCACCCTCGGAGGTCCGTCGGAGGTCTGTCGGTTGTATGCTGATAGATACTTTTTCAGTCCAAACCTGAGCCTTCATCCATTTTATGGGCACTCACGCTTTCATGTTGTCTAGCAGCTTTTTACCGTCAAAGTCAAGTTGTGCACAATAAACAAGCTTCCAAGTGCATCTGGGATCCTCTTTTCCATACATTCACCTCCATGTGAGCCTGCTTCTCTGCAGCGTCACTCAGATGTGGCTCTTACCTGTCCTCAACTTTCAGCACCACCCGGCCCATGTAAGAAAATAGCATCACCACAATTCATAGCACAGATGGCCTAAACAGTCCTCGACGTGTGTGTGGTGTGTGTGTGTGTGTGTGTGTGTGTGTGAGCGTGGCTCCTCTGTCGATCAAGTATTTCCTGCAACTAAATAACCACAATCTCACCAGGAAAAGATTTCAGTGATGATTTTTCCACGCCGCAGCTTAACACAAGTCACTGAAAGGAATGGGTGTGAGGCACGCGCTGGAAGGTATGTGTGTCAATAGCGCCGGCCTTGACGTGAACCCTTTAGATACACCTTGAGTGGAGGGAGAAGAAAAGGGAAAGGCAAAGCGGGTGTGGCGTGCTAAGTGACTCAGCCGGAGCCCGAGTCCGCTGAGTGACAAATCAAATGCCAGTTGACAAAGCGAACGCTGGCTCAGAATTCACCGGCTGCCTCCGCCGACACAGGTGGTCTTAGCCTCACACACACACACACACACACACACACACACACATCAGCCACAGTGAAACCTCAATGGGTGATTGCTCTCTGCATTAAACAGGTTAATCTCTGCAGGAAAAAAAAACAATATTATTTGAGTTTGACAAACATTCCTGATCACACATTGTGAATCAACATTCAACAGATCACACTTACTTTTTTTTTTTTTTTTTACCTCTTTTGTCTTCATGTAACTATTATATTATATAGTGCATGTGATCCAGTGCCCTGTGCATGACCCAGCGGTTGCAACACGCATCATGCCACTATCTGACCTCATCCACACACAGCGATGACACTTGATGGATGGATCGGAGGTGACCCCTGTGTGTCTGTCCCAGGTCAGGCTTTTTGTGCTGATCCTTGAAGGGAGTGGTCGACTTGTCCACCGTGAAATTGATGGAGCTTCCAAGAAGGAGAGAGGTAAAACACAGTGAGACTGGCTGAACCTCTTTGTGTGTGTGTGTGTGTGTGTGTGTGTGTGTGTCTCTCTCTCTCTCTCTCTCTCTCTCTCTCTCTCTCTCTCTCTCTGTCTCTCTCTCTCTTTCGTTCACATGCACACAAAGAGAAACCACTTTCAGTTGTCAGTCAGCGTTGAGTTTACCTTGATAACTCTGGCATACTGTCAAACTTTAATCCATAATAGGTGTGTTTGCACAGCAAAGATTCCCTAAGAACTGCTCTATTTGCACATTTCTTATGTCTTGTTTAAATAAATGCATTACATCCACTTTTTCTTTCCCCTGTATTTGTTTGTAAACACCAAGAGATGACATCCTGAGCAAACACACTCGGATGTGGTCATGAGGATGTTGAAGTGGCTCCCAGTCATGATGCCACCTCACTGTCGTCGGCGACTTGTGCACATTTCTTCTTCTACTTTTTCATAATGTCGGTGAGTTAGCAAACATCGAAGTCTGTGAATTGTGAATTGTCTTCACAATGAACCGAAAATTACCACGCAAAGTCCAGTGTGAAATCCACCAGGAGGCTCTTTGAATCTTTGACCCCCGGGTGTTTGCATGTTGTTGTATGAATCAGACTGGGTCCGGGCTCGGCGCTGGTACCGTCGCTGAAATTTTGTAAACGTGAAACTGCTCGTTCATGCTCAGCATGTTAAACATCTTCTGAGCAGACACGCAACCTGCCCGCTGTCTGCTTCCCTGTCTGCACTCCACCTCGGGAGAGGGGGATTAGAGGCCTTGGAGGACTGACTGTATGGATGGTGTATGAATAACTTGGAGAGAGGTGACAGACGGGACAGATCGCGTCTCATCACCAGTAAAGCCTTGGGGCTCCCATCGGGGACCAGTGCATCACACAGAGAGCTACATAAAGGGCCGCCGCAGACGAAGGCCTGGTCAAGGCCTAAGCTATAGAAGCCCTGACATCTGGCTTTCTTCTATGTCTCGTCGCCAGCCTGCTACCCCAGTCTGGCAGCTATATGCACTTCATTATTGTGCCTTAATGCGCTCTTGAATCACAGTCAAAATTTTGACTCGATATGTGTTTTTATTGCCAGTGTAAAAGCATATGAAGTATCTGCCCTCACATATACAGTGAACTATAGCGGCACACGGTATGCGGCGCGTCAGTGTCGCCACACTGGCCACGTAAGTACAAAATGTGCAATGTGTGTTGCATTTTGGCCAACAAAGTGTAAAGATAAAATTGTGATGAAACAATAAAGGCAGGCTCAATCATTTTGAGGGGAAGATACACAGCAGGTGGTACGGAAAGCTCTGACAGAACCCCTGATTTGTGCAGAATTGTGTTGCTTAAAGGATATGGCCACCAGATGCCCATTTGGATGAAAATCTAGGTTTCAGTCTAATCTGTCAATTTCGGAAGCCAAAAACGTGTCAGCTCCACGAGAAATCCAAGAAACTTTGCCGTGAGCACTGTTCCAAACACTTTTTTTCGACTTTAATAGATTGAGAATTATCGGTGCTTGTTAATAATTCTTTGATTACAATTGTTATTTTATGAATCGTATCCACAAATACTACGGCATACACTTTCTTTTGTGGAGAGCCAGTGCCTTTGTGCTTGGTGAACAGGACCCCAGCAGTCCTCGGAACACAGCCATAGATGGCAGTGTTTTGCCTTATTTTCACCAGCCCACTCAGCTCCGGGGCTCAGACGTCGTCGTCAGTGGGGCAGTGAGGTTTCCTGCTCGGACTTGATGTTTGAATTTAATATTTGACCGACTAGTTTGTGTGAATTAATTAATTGGAAGTCACACAAATGCTGAGGTGAATTTCTTACAAGTTACAAATTACTTCACTTTACAAATTTTTCCTTTTTTTAAATGTTAAACACATTTTACTCAAAACTTCCACTTTTCTTTTTTTTCATGGTTCTCCTGGTGATTCCAAATGTCGAGCAAAAGTAGTAACTTCATAGTGACTTAAATGTAAAATACATAAATAAAGAATGAGACACACCTGTAGATCATTGAGATTGAGTTGTAATTCAGGCATTTTGTCATTGTTTTGTTTTGTAACCCAGTCGTTGTATTGTATGAAATTATCGAGGATATTAAATTACTACATAGAAATAACTCAGGAATGCCGTATTAAATATAAAATGTGTGTTCTCTGACACATTCACTATCCTGTTTATTTGCTGAGTTTGAGAAGATTCGTTGACAAGTTCGAGTTGTGCTCAAATGACAGTTTTCACTTTTCTTGGTCTTTTGCTCTGACTGGGCCAAGGTCGCTTTTATATTCAACTGAAATCATAAAATGACACTTGAGATAAACAGAATGTTTACCCTCCCCATGTGAGCTGAGGCTGATATGTAAATGCAGCCTTATTCTTTCATCAAATTTGCATTTACCCTCTTAACCAAACACTACAGGGCTCCAATTCAAACAGCGCTAATGATGGCTGGCCCTTTATGACCGATTGCCGTATCGAAAAAAAAAAAAAAAAAAAAAATGTGAGGGGGGGCGATTTAGACTGGAATAAAAGGAGGAAAGCATAGGAGCTCTCTGTGAGTGTCTGACAATAATTGGATCAACTTTACGCCGAAATTGATGTGTTTTGATGCTCTAGTGGTTGACTGGCAATCGGCTGGCTTCGTTCCCCTTTTATCTGCTGCTGCCAGACCTTTCCACAGCCTTCATTCCAGGGCCGGCTAATCAAACAACTTTTTAATAAGACTAAACACCATCTACACAGCCGCGGAACAGAGCGGGGCTCCCAGCGCCGGGAGGGAAATCTTGGGATGAATATCAATTGACACTCTGACATGCTGTTTTTCTGTGATGAGAAGTTTAACACAGTATCAAGAAGATTCAGCTGACTTTGTTTGCTGCTTTCAGATCTGTCGGGCAAGCTGTGCTTCATGAGGCCACGGCTTCTTCACGATAGGCTGCTCACGGCTTGTCGCTGAGCTGGACTTGACTTTCCCCACTGGACGTCTTCCAGCGCCGCTTTATTGCTTTGCATAATTTAGCGAAGCCATTAACACACAGTCTGTCGTCGTTCTCGTTCTACGTGTCAAATCATAAATATATATCTGTATGTGCAGATGTGTTAGGTGCTTTTGAAAAGGGCCTATTTCAATCCTTACCATGAAAGGAAATGAGTGTGTTCTACATGATCAGCACGAAGAAACTCAAGCACGTTTACAGCCCGGCGGTCAGTCCGTGCTGGACTCAGTGTTGCTTGGCAACATGGACAGATGACATTACAGTGGGAAGGTTCAAGGTGCTGTCAAAAGCAAGCCCCGTGTGTTTTCCACTGCTTCTCCTGAGATCAAATTGATGCCTCGCAGCCCAGCGGCTGCTTCTCGCCTGCGCAGCTGTAGAGAAGTTAACAAGCTCAAAACAAAACAAGTGACAAAATGCAACAAAGGGCCATCGGGTGTGATCAGGACCTGACGGGGAGGATCTCCCTGTTGGTCCTCTTCCTCCAAAGGCAGAAACAAGGACCTTGATTCGAGCCCTCGCTAGGTAACTGAGGGTCCTATGTTTGGAATGTGTCTCCCTGCACTTGTCCTACCACCCTGGCAGTCCTCTGGTCATAGGTCACACAATTTGTCTTTGTTCCCGACGCCTCAATTATGTATTTCCTTCTGATAAAAAAGAAAAGAAAAAAAGGATGTCATGCCCTTGGAAGGGAACAACAAACTCCCATTTTGAGTGAGCCTGTCAAATTGCTATCTAATTGTTGCAGGGCTGCAGGGGGAGCTGATATCTGCTTTTCTCTCGCAGCCGGCTGCCGGCCCTGACGCTCACAAAGCCCGGGGATGCCACACACATTCTGTTTGTTCTACATGAGCAAACAGATTGTAAACTGGCTGATAATTTTTGTACTGACAATGTCATTTACGGCTGTCAGCCTTTTGTCTGCTCTGTTTGCTTTATTCAAATATGAACCGAGTGGACCTCCCCTCCGCTGCTCACTTCTGCATTAAAATCACATCAATTCGCTTCCATTTTGTCTTATCTGAAATTCATTGGTGGCAATCACTTGGTTGAATGCCCTGCCGTCGCCATGGAGACAAAAGGTCCCGCGTGGACTTCAGAAGGATTAGGAACTTGTAAGATTTAAGTCTTGAAGTACACAGTTGCTTTGTTGTGTCTCCCTTTGATTTGATGAGGAGGAATTTGCCTTTTCTAACTTTGGGCTGAGGTGAAAAAAATCTGTATTTATAAATATTCATCTTCTCCCCTTTGCACAGATTTATAGCTTCTTCTCCTTTTTTTTTTTTTTTTTAAAAGCCACTCCTATAGCGACGTGTCTGACCCTGATCTGCATTCGTTTGGCGGCGCAGCGTCCTGAAAATGACATTTTATTCCTGCAGCGCTCCGTTTGTCAAGCAGCCATCTTTGTGCTGAAACTATGACAGTCCCAGTGGCATGCGGCGCCCGGTGCCCTGGTGGCACCTCTTTGCCCCACTCGGACAATAACTCCAGCTCAGCGAAACGAGCAGGGGTACTCTGTGGATGCTCGCCTCCCAGGGTGTCCCGCGCCACTCTCGAGGCATCTCCCCCTTTGTTTGCCAAGGTCAGGGCACGAAGTGCTGAGTTATTCACATCAAACTGTCTGGCTGGAAGCGGCTGCAGATGTTGCTGTTTTTGTTCCTGGTTTTGTGTCCTCCTTACGTCTTTTCTCTCTCTCCCCTGCATCTCGTCAGTGCTGGCTGCCAGGGCGCTTGGTATGTATGTTTTTAAAAAGCTGAAAAAACGTGGCCCGTGAAAGAGAAGTTGAGGCCTTGGCTCCTGCACCCCGTGAATTACTTTTTTTTATTTCTCTCGCCAAAAGTACAAAGTAAACGGATTCATTCATGAAGTCAATTGATTCATTTTTAGTTGCTCCAGGCAGTTTGTGCCGCCTCTTTGTGTCGTCCTCACCGTCAGCGCTAACATCTATTAGGTCTACCCTTCATTGTCGGCCATGACAGGCGGTTTTTAGAACTTAATGCATTCCAAATATTTCACCACTTTCTCACAAAGAGATACGAACAAAAGAAATCTCTTGAATAGTTTGTACATTTAAACCAACAAAAGGAGAGTTGGGATAAAAACACTGGATACTGCTCCTAAAATATGCTCTAGATGTGCGTGTGGAGTCATTTGCATCTCAAAGTACCCAATTTGTCGGGACACATAGAAGAGTAGCACTTGCTCTTAGTTCCAGTGCATTTGTGTATTTAAACATGAGGGCAGCGCTCATAAATGACATCACTGATAATCAGTTTGGAATTGAAACTGTTTCATCTTACCTGTATCTTGTCTTTAAACCGAAGTGCATTCTTCATTCACTCTTTAACTGCAGACACTTAAGCTATATGTCAATAATTGTTTTAATGGCACTTGTACATTCCGTGAAATTTGAGCGGTAAACAAAAGTTCTCTCTGCTGACGGGGGAGGGGAGGGGGTCACCTGGAGCATCTAAACAATCAATGCACATTTGCAACTTGGTATTTACCTGGTGTTGACATCAGTGGCAGCCCTTTAAATTAAGGTCATTTTGTCAGATATTGCATGACATTACACATGGCATTTTGGAAGGATAACTAGGCTCTGAATATAAAGTGAATGTGTCACTTTCATGTTTTGGGTGAAATCACAATGTGCAGACAAATATTAGAAAGTTAAAAAAAAATAAAAGTAAATTGTATTCAAATGCATCTGTGACTTACAACAACAATTAAATAAATGGGAGAAGCAGCAAATAAAAGCAAACACATCACTGCTTGCCTGCCATGTAATTGCACACTTCCTGTGTTCAAAGCCAGATGGCAAGTTTCTGTTTTGTCATTAACGAGACATTTTTCAGCCTTGAATACAGCAGCGCTCAAAAAAGATCCCCTGAAAAAGGTTTTCACAGAATCCTGCTGCTGCCTGTCGAGACACAATTTCATGTATGGAAGGAGGATTATATCTCAAATACCAGTCCCTGCTTGAACAAAAGAAGCTGATGATGGCAAATTAGGCTCGGGCATTTTCTGTTTGAAGAAGAGGAAAAAAACAAAAAAAAGAACAACAACTTGGTGGTCTCAGATTATTCATAGTTTACAGTTTACCTGATTACTGACGGGGTTGATGTCTGTAACAGAGGATTGGCTGAACAGGATCCAGTGGATCATTGCAACATGGACGAGTTGAAAGCCCCGGAGTAGACATGATAAAACGGTGTGGGTTACACTTTGGTCAAGGACACAGTGGTCCGACGGTCTTTATTATGCCAAGAGGGAATGGGAAATCAATGGGACTGACCTGTCCAAGCCCGTGTACCTATAGGCTGACTGAGGTCACTGTCAGGAAAGATGTGGCTCAGCAGAGTAAACAGAAAACTTTCAGAGGTCCTCAGGGACATTTCCAACTCAATGGAGATATGTCACATCGATATTGCACCTCAAGTGAAGTATTCCACAGCAGAGCAACTGGATGGAAAAGTTCTTCTTCACAGCTGCGCGCGCACAAGTAGATCAAGATAGGGATCTGACAATGTGTGGACCCTGATCAGCTTTATCTTCTCTGTCCTACAGCTCTGCGTGGCCGCTGGTGCTGCGAGCCGCTGCACAGTTGGCCGGGCTATTGATCTCATTGTTGCTAAAGACACTTCATGTACCCTGAAAGACTGCGACACAAAGCGGTGACATTGATAGGGCCACACCGAGGTGGGTCTTTTTGTCCCTGCCTGTGTGTGGGAGTCAGAAGAAAGATGGGGGTGGGGGCGGTGCCCTGAGCTGACCCACACAGGGCCACATATACACTTTCAAGCAGCAGCTTGTGGCGAAGGCGAAATGCGGGGCTGTCTTTTGACCTGTTTTCTCTTTGACTCATTTGAAGTCATCAGATTGGTACGATGACTAATCCAGTGGATCCAGTTGGTTGTTGAGGCATGTCCGCTTCAAAATAGCTTTACAGTTTATGTCTTAAAAAATATAGTTGTCTTTTTCTTTTTTCCCTCCTAACAGATGTTCTGCCAAGTTCAACACAGAGTCTATAATTTTGTACGTTGCGTTAGGACTAAAGGGTTAAACCTTTCTTTGTGCCCCGTCTGAAAGGGAGAGTCAGTTTGCAAAAGCAATGGCTGTCGACAGGGCTGCCTCTCGTCGTCACACACAAGTGGCATACATGTAGCCACATGAGACTCTCGCCTACACATCTGGCCTGTATTTTTGTAGCTAAGGAGTATCTAAACAGCGCTCAATCCAAAAATGGTTTTGTTGTTTCAGGCCCAGGTGGAAGGGATATCAGTCGGCGTGCAGAGATTTTTTTTATTTTTGTTTTTTTTTAATCACACTTTGATTTGTGCCTCAGCCTGCATTCGGTGTCTGACTGTCATTAGCCGGCACTCGCTTCTATTGTTTCTCTAAAAGGAGTCAATTTTGATAGGATTAGCCAGTGCTAGGAGCCTTGTTATAGTAGACTTAGTTTATCCAAAAGTAGAAGCTGCATTGTGCTGCTGTGAAAAAAAACTGCGGCCACCCAGATGTCTGGAGCTGCGGCGGATGACACTGCAAGCAAGGCGTGACTGACGCACCTCCCAGAGGAGAAGAGCGCCTTCCAAAAGGCAAGTGGGTAATTGATTTTATGCCTTGTTAATATCTCATGTCTAAATGGGCATGAACGACAGAATCAACAGCTGAATGCAGAACGGGTCAAAACAGTGGTGACGGTTCAATGAACGTCAGTTCGTCAGCTAACAGGAACGGTTGTTGGCTTCTTTTTTTTTTTTTTTTCTTGCTGTGGCTGGAATCAAAGGTAGAGCGTACAACATGTTGTAAGACAGTGAACTGCCATGACCTCCAACCTTTTCATCTTCCTTCAGAAGTGGCCTCTTGCCAGGACTGGGGGGGGGGGGGGGGGGGGGGTTTTTT
>CAAKHB010002234.1:0-23220 GCA_901007665.1 Aeoliscus strigatus
ACTCCTGTCTGACCTCATCTGTCAACCTATCCATAACCAAAGCAAACAAGAAGGGGCCGATCCTTGATGCAGTCCTACCTCTACCTTGAAGTCTTCTGTCCTTCCAACAGCACACCTCACCACTGTTCTACTACCTTCATACATGTCCTGCACCAAGCCAACATACTTCTCTGCCACTCCTGACTTCCTCATACAAAACCACAATTCCTCTCTTGGCACCCTGTCATATGCCTTCTCTAAATCTACAAAAACACAATGCAGCTCCTTCCTACCTTCTCTGTACTTCTCCATCAGCATCCTCAGTGCAAATATCGCATCTGTGGTGCTCTTTCTAGGCATGAAACCATACTGCTGTTCACAAATCTCCACTTCCTGTCTCAACCTGGCTTCAACTACTCTTTCCCAAACCTTCATGGTATGGCTCATCAACTTTATCCCTCTGTAGTTACTACAACTCTGTACATCACCCTTCTTATAAATTGGTACCAGAACACTCTTCCTCCACTCATCAGGCATCTTGTTACTGTCTAATATTTTGTTAAACAACCTAGTCAGAAAATCTACCGACACTTCCATACCTCCACTGGTATGTCATCTGGACCAACTGCCTTGCCACTCTTCATCCTTTTTAAAGCTTTCCTGACTTCATCCTTTCTAATCTGATCAACCTCCTTCCTAATCATTTCTGGCTCCTCATTCCTACGTTCCCTATCGTTTTCTTCATTTAACAATTCCTCAAAGTATTCTTTCCATCTCTTCAACACACTTTCCTCACTGGTGAATGATAATGATAATAATAATAATAATTATTATAATGACGATGATACATTTTGCCTTTGTGTCACTCAAAATCGCCGTACACAGTAATAAAACAATAAACATGTACGCAATATAAAATCTTGCTGGGTTAAATCGTAGGCAACTGGACTTCTGGTTTCAAGTAAACAAGAGTCCAAGTCCAGTTGCCTACGATTTAACCCAGCAAGATACCATGACCTGGATGACTGAGAACCTTCACAGACACGCAACATAAAAGCAGGTTCAAAAATTTGACAGTACAATTAAAATAATAATGAGAAAGCAATTTGAGTTTTCAGTGCGGATTTGAAGGGGGAGACAGAAGCGTTCACAAAGATTAAAAAAACACCTCAGATGTTACCACCGGTTCAGGTTCTGGTTCAGGTTCTGGTTCAGGTTCTGGTTCAGGTTCCGTCGACTCGGTCTCAGCTGTGTCCTCAGGTTCTGATTGTGGAGCAGACAAACATGTCGTTCA
The DNA here is from genome assembly GCA_901007665.1 of Aeoliscus strigatus. Taxonomy (NCBI): domain Eukaryota; kingdom Metazoa; phylum Chordata; class Actinopteri; order Syngnathiformes; family Centriscidae; genus Aeoliscus; species Aeoliscus strigatus. The sequence goes on from CAAKHB010002234.1 coordinate 1,274, forward strand.
CAGCGACCTGCGGCTCACACATTGACACACTCACACATTCATGTACTGTACCTGCTGGAGGTTCTTCGGTCACATCTTCCACTGGGACGGGATCTGGTTCGACCTCAGCTAAGAACACGATGGGGAACCATTGGAGAAATAAAACTGACAAACTGCTCTGAAACTCTTGACATAAAGTGAAGAGGTTTGTACCTTCTCGTGCAGCTTCAGATGTCTCCACTGGAGCAGCTGACTCTTCAGGATGGGACGTGGAAGCAGCAGCAGCAGCAGCAGCAGCAGCAGCTTTGTCTTTGAGGCCTACATGAGATGGTGCACGTTGTTGGCAGGAGCATGTGAACGCAGAACACAAAACTTACTTTCTACCTTCAAATCCCACCTCTTTGACAAAAGACTTTTTTGTTTACTAAGGCCTATTCCCTGTGATTCCTGAACCTGTGTTGTGTTTTTAAGTGGGGAGGCCTGCTACTAATTCCAAGTTGAGTCATTAGCTAAGCTCACACAAAGCAGTGTGAGTATCAGTGAGTAATATAGTGAGCTCACTAGCCATAATCAACATCAACAGCCATAATCAACTGACGATTCCTCCAGACATAATCAATAACTGACGATTCCTCTGGAACCAATAACTGATGATTCCTCCAGACACTGTTCCCTCTATATGGTGACAGTAATATATATTCACTCACTGCTGCTTCAGGGATAGTGGGTAGGGAGTGATTTCGGACACAGCCATAATCAACAAGTGACATATCCTCCAGACATAATCAATAACTGACGATTCCTCTGGAACCAATCAATAACTGATAATTCCTCCAGACACTGTTCACTTTAAGGTGTTTTACTGTGCAATTGCGCACTGCTCCCCACCTCGCTGTGCACAAGACAGAAAAAGTTGCACTCTCAAATATCCGTGACTAGTTTACTATTTGTTTGTAATGTCCACAAAACTGAGAAATCGCATGCTGTGGTAACTTTTGAAGAAGACAATAAGCAATTGGGATTGGTTCGTTACTGCAAGAAAGCACAGAGAAGCGGCTGAAGAGACAATAAGTGTCCCTCAAGAGAAAGTCAGATCCACGGCAAATGAAAATTCTCATTGACAATATCCTACTTGCAATTAAAATGAACGCATTAATGCTAGATGTTCAACATATCATGAGCACATGGCAAGATATGTGAGTAAACCATAACACTGGAGAAGCAAAAATGACTCATTTGAATTTGTCGAGTCAGTCAATGCAGTTGCACAGAATGAGACTATGTGAATTATCCAAAGCACTCCATGGCTTATTTTGATCATTGACGAGAGCACAGACATAAAACGCTAGTGACATATTTTCAATACAGAGAGGAGAATGATGTCAGTTGCAAAACTGTGTTTGGTGGCATCATTCAGGTGAAGGCATGCAGGGCTCGTGATCTTGTGAAGGCAACCACAGATTTCTACTCCAGCCATGAATTACACTTGCAGAAAGTAGTGATGCTAACCTCTGACAGAGCTTCAGTAATGCTAGGAAAGCGCAATGGTGTAGTAGCTTTGCGAAGGCAGCAAATACCACACCTAAGTGAACAACACTATGTGGCCCACAGGGAGGGATGGGGTATTGATGAAGCTTGGAAAGATGTGCCTTTAATGCGAGTTGTGGAAACTCTCCTAAGAACCATATGTTCCATTTTGTCAAGATCATCAGCTCAGAAGTGCAAATTCAGAGAACTAGCTGGGGTTGTAAATGAGGAAACGCTGTCATTCAGGGCTCTGAACAAAGTCCACTGGCTGTCACGGCAGCAAGCTGTGAATGCTGTTCTGAGAAACTACACTGTCCTCAAAGATTACTGCAGAGCACAAGTCAGTGACAGTGGCGATCCGGTGGCAAAAAGCTAAATGATCCAAAGTACAAAGTTACTCTCACTGATCTTGGAGATGTATTAGGTGAACGGGTAAACTTGCGCTGATCTCTTAAAAGACGCAACCTGACTATGATGGAGGGACACTGCTACGCAAAAGGAAAGATGGAGAAGCTGCGTGCACAGTACTTGGACAATGCACCTCAGTGGAGTGACCGTGCCATGGAGGCATCACCTCCATGACGGCTTCAGAAGCTGGTGGGGAGATTACCAAGGACATGACTCAGTTTATTTCAAAGCTGTGTGATCACTTGGATGCTCGTTCCACTGGATGGTCTGGAAGAGACCAGATGGTCTGCATCTGACATAGAAGCCCTGTGCACAGATGTCAGTTTTTATTATGGAACCACAGACATTGCAATGAAAGCACAGACGTATGAGACCATTCTCCACCCAGTCTATGGATGACATCAAGCATGAATATGCTGATTGAAACAAAAGCCCAAACTAGCCAAAGCTAGTTTTAGTTGTTTTTTTTACCCTGGCCAATGTGTTTTTATTCTTTGTTTTTCAGAATAAGGCCAGAGGAGCAAAGGACGTCGTTGACTGTACACAGTACAACTCTATGGACATTGTTAGACAAAGTTTTCATCCCTCTCTTTCATTGTTTCGAGGCCATTGGCAAAACAGTTACAGTTCATTACAATTTTCCAAGCTCACACTCACACAGTGCTTTGTAGCAGTGAGTTTTTACTGGAGAATTATTGTTCATGTCAAGAATGCTTCTGTTGATGAGTTAATGACACCAAGTTGATGTTTATTTATTGTTCCTAGGGCAATACATTCAAAATCTATTAAGCCAAAACAAAATGTATTTTGTTATCATTAACTGTTATTAACCTAGATATGAAGTAGACAAGGAAACTTCAAAATAATCTGTCATTAATAATAATAATAGTCGATTGTATTGATATTTGGTGTCGGAGAGGTGAGGCCATGTGTACGCTTGAGCTGTCACTCAGTCGATCCTAAGAGGTCCTCAGGGGACTTGAATGTCTGCTCAGCTGTTTTGAAAATTAGAGGGAACATTGCCTCCAGACACTATCAATAACTGACGATTCTTCCAGAACTAATCGCTGACTAATGATTCCTCCAGACATAATCAATAACTGACGATTCCTCCAGAACCAATCAATAACTGATGATTCCTACAGACAAAAACAGAAATCATTGATCAGAGAACAGAGGATGAGTCAGTGTTTCACTTTATTTCTTTTCAGAAAACACATTTGCCCAAAGATCCTCTGAGTGTGACAGACGCTTCCTGGATGTCAGCGGCCTGCTCTACAGGACCCCTAACCTCTGACCCTTTCTTTGTTGCTCTCTGAGAATCAATAATTATTTGAGACCTCTGGATAGTTACATGCAGTTATTAAAATATCTAATGACTCTTGACCCCCTGACCCATTAATACACTATCACACCAAGACCCCTGAACCTCACCTAACCCAGAGAAAATAGCAGGAAGAGGCAGGGAATAAACAGTGCTGTTGCCTTGTCAACCAATCCTTTGCTTTGTCACATGACCCAGAGGCTGTGGTGTTTTCTGTGTCAGGAACCCGACTGGGACTTCACTTATCACATTTGTCGCCTTTGCTTTTCTTCCCTTTCTCTTTGACACACTTGTTCTCCGGTCCCTTGTCTTTCTCTGGGGTTCTTCTGTCCTCACCCTCGACGATTTGTTCTAACTTCTCCTCTCCTACCCTTGTTTCCTCCTCCTTTCTGAGCTTGAGCAGTGTTTTCTCCATCTCTTCCTCTGCCATCTTCTCCTCTTCCTCTTTCAACCTGATTGCTACTCTTTTCTTCACTCTGGCTGTCATTCCCTTCCTCCCCAGTTCCAGCTGCTTCTCCTCCTCCTCCTCCTTCTCCTCTTGGGCCAGGAGCCGCCGAACCTCGGCCAGAGCCAACCTGGCCAGCTTCTTGGCCTCCACTCGTTCATGGATGACAGCCAGCTGCTGCTTCAGAGCCTCCCTGAGCGTCCAGGCTGCATCCTTCACTGGGGAAGGACGGGCGAGAACATGGTGTCTCAACACCAGTGGAAAACTCATCAGGTGAAACACGTTAGCACACTCACACCAAGCAGGTGGTTGCATGTGTGTCAAAGAAAACCATGCTGAGTCAGCAGATGTCCTTCAAACTCTCCTCCTGCTCCAAGGCAGCAGCAAGCAGACTTAGTGGAAAACGCTGGCGACATCAGGGAAGAACTGATTCCAGACATGTTCACAGACAGCTGCTCAAAATGACGTGTTCACTTCCAATGCCACATTCACATGTTCTTGCACACACATACAAAAAAGGCAAATCCCAATTTGTTAGATTTCTTCTGTAAACCAGCTGGTTTCTCTGTGCCATGTAGGTTAATGTCTCCACACTCCAGCAATCCACATCAATAGATTCTGCAATGATGCAATCACATCGGCGAAAACGCAATCTATAGTCTTTCTCTGGGATTTCTCTTTCTCTTTCTTACATGTCAAACAATGCTAGCATCAGTCATGCTGCTGCCTGGAAGCGACTGCAATGATGTCACAAGCAATACAGCGATACAGATACATGAGACGCATCGTCACGAGGCTCAGGTCACATGACAAATCTATCTGGAGGCTGAATGAGGACGTTCTTATCATGTTAGCATGCTAATGTTAGTGAGCACAGATCCTGCTGTTGGCTACACGTCTGAGCGGGAGCTTAAATTCAAACTGAGTCAAAAAATCAGATCATCTTTTGGACGTGAACATGTGAATCAACATATCACTAGACATTTAATAGTACTGAACGTTTATGTTCTGTAAGACAAAACTATTCTTTTATTGATCATTTCAATTAGAAAAAAGATTTCAGCAACGACCAGAATATCAAAATGCTTCCGATTTTTTTTCTTTAGAAATTTGATCATTGCGACAATATTATAAACTGGTTTATAATATCATCCTACATCGATCTTAGGTTTTAATGTAAATCGTATTGTGGTGGAATTTGCGATATTGTTGTCAAACACGGTACAATATCTCCAGCCCAGAGAAACTGATAAACATCATGGAAAAAAAAAGATCTAACAGTGACCATTTGCCTCTGATGACTGCCAACACAACACGCTCATAACCTGTACGACTCGATCGTACGAACCGATTACATCTGGAGTTGATCTGCGGCTGCATGAGAAACACTTCATGAAGCTTAAGCGTCACGTTTTCAATTTGCACATTAGATTAGAAATCAGTCTCACTTCCAACTAGGTTCTGAACCCCTTCACATGCTCCAGCAGTTTCATGCAGCAGGCTGCATGATGATACCTTTCTTAGCTCCTGGGGCAGCACGTCCACCTTTTTCATCTGATGTTGCACAGAAAAAGGACAAAAGTGAAAACATGAAGTACGCACGCAACAGATCAGACAGGAACAAGTCAATTTCCAACTGGAACACGTTTGTTTCAACCAACGGAGTAAAACCAGGCGCCGATTCTGAGCTGATGTTTGAGTATGTCCGAACTAATGTCTTCTCTGGTCACATTTACGCTACGGCCACTGAAATCCATGGACAATTGTCTGGTGCCAGTCGCACTAGAACTCCAGCTCGGTTCCTGGACTTAATGGCGCTTTGGACAGACGAGACTTTACCTTTGTAGAACAAACTAAAGATCTTTAGTTTATTCAGATAAAAGGAAATTCATTCAAGTGTTAGTGCTACTGAGAAGAAGTGGGAAATCATTCAGTCAGCTTCTGGACAGTAGATATGTGGAGCTGTCAGCCATGCGTCAATGATCTAATTTCAGTCAGAATGTCTCCTGATCGCAGAGCAGATCCAAACCAGCGCATTTAATGTTTTGCCGAATGTTTCTCTCATTTCTCTTCTCTCTTAAGACTCTGCCAAATACAAAGAAAAACATCAAATACACGAGTGCAGCACTCAGAGTGCAACTGTATTTGAACTGTCGATAAAAGGAGAAGACACTTGTAAAACAACAAACACATTATTTCAGCATACTTTCCCTGAGAGTCCTCGTCAGCGATTTCTCACATTGGAGCAAAGAGCTTTAGTCTGTAGCGTCCCTTTCGTTCATGTAGCGTCACATTATGTTGGTGTGGGTTTGGTGCTGAACATGGTCCATTGTGGAGCTGAGGGGGTCGATGCCTAACCATCCAGTTCAACACTGAGGTACCAACTGTAACATTACACCAAGTGTTAATGTCCAAAGCTTCTGGTCGGGTTGGACGGAGAGAACCGCAGTTCATTCCTGAAACTTATTCCTGACACTGGATGCTGACGCCTTTTTCTTTTCAAGTGTAGAGAAGAACATCCTGGTTATGGTTATTGGTTATGGAGGCCAACTATGACGATTTTCTGCCCATCCTTTCCATAATCTTTTATTCCTCTCCTAGCGCCTCCGTCTTCCTCCTCCTCGTCTTCTTCCAGAACCTCCACAACTCCTCCTGAGGAACTGTGCTCCTCCTCCGGGTGGTCCAGGGGGGTTATCAGACCATATAGAAAAGTGAAGAAACCATTTGACCAATCAGAGCTGCCCTCCTCCACTTCTTCTAACAACTCCAGAAGCTCACCCTGACCATCGGCCTCACGGGTCAGGCCTACGCAGACAAGAGAGGAGGGATGGAAGAGATGGTAGGGAAGTCCTGGTGCACAATGTGTGGAGAGGAAGTGGAACAACAACTAATAATGGCACAAAAAAAGAAAGGTGGAATCAAAACACAAATGGTGTCATGAACGAATGAAGATAAATTGAGAGGAGGTGAAAAGAAGGGGAAAAACAAGAGGAAAAGTTTAGAGAAATTTAGAGCAGAGGTCTACTCCGCCTCGCTCACGCCTTACATCAGATCTACAACATCTACATTTAACTGTTCTCAAACAATCAATATAAATAATGCAGGCACTGAGCACACACCCCGTTCACACACCACAAACGTCTTTGGTTCACTTCAGACATAACAGAGTTTATGCAAAATCATATGAAGATTTTCCCAAGTGTTTGGGTCCATATGCTGAAGACGACTCCAGAGGAAAGGAACCCGCTCAGTTGTGGGTGAAAACATGCCAACATGTCTCTATCACATTCTCCATCTCTGTGTCTGAGACGTCCACACATCTCACAGACACGAGCTGAGACTGTGTGTGCTATCAGGATGAGCAGCACTCTGTCTGCAGCATACAGTGTTCTGACTGCACGCCAGTGTCTATAATAACACGCACACACAAACAGACTTCTGCATTGTGCACATCGTACCGAAATGATAGAAACTCCTCGAGGACGGATAAGTGACAACACTAACTGAGGTATAATCGACAGGGGATCACGTCGCTCCTGATCTGAAAAGAAATAAGTGAGAAATCAACTTGCCGAGCAAAACTTTAGCATCCTCGACATCAAAGTCCCCGTCGCCATCTGTGTCGTATGCCACCAGTTTGCCTGCAGCACACACAAGTAGATTTTATGTTAAAGAAAACACAGACTCATTGACACGTTTTGTGCTTGCGTACAAAGATGATTACCTTGCACTGCATCAGACAGATTAATTTGTAAGCTCTTAGCCTTGTCTGCATGCAAAACACAAAGATGCAGACTCAGAAAATATTCACAAGAGATTAGTTCAAGATTAGACACTGAAAAATTACAATATAAGGGGAAACAAAGTGAGCAGAATAAAATAGAACAAAAAGCAGCCGTTTGTCTTTATACAACAGAATTGGAGATGAAATAGGTGATGAAGGTTGGTATATAATATTTAACTGGTTATTCGATGAAAACGCATCTTCGTGACGTTGGGTTTAAGGCTCAATGTGTCACTTTTTGAGAGTGAGCATTCATACAACCGGTCCAGAGTTCTGATGCACAGGAAAGGACTGAGGGTGAAGTACAGACGGCCAATCAGGAAAAGAGGGAAAACACAACATGAGCACACACTCACCGAGGACGCCTTGATAGTCAACCAGGTCGAAGTATACCACAGCAATGGATGTCCACACACCCAGCAGAGCCAGGACGATGAACCAGGTGAAGAAGGTGCTACTGGAGCTGCCGCCAGACTTCTTCCCATTCTTATCAGCTGCATGGGATTTGGCACCATCTGCAACACAAGTGAAGCATGTGACAATTAGGGATGTCACTGTGTCATATTTTGGAGATACAATTATCTTCAATAAAATAATCAAGATTTCAAGATTTTAAAAATCATAAAATGCATCCACAGAAGGATGCATATCAGCTCAACGTGTCTGAGAATATATGGCATATTGAAAGAATGGACACAAACTATATGGATGTGAAATGTAGACACAATCAATGTGATGACCTTGAGGTGACGTTTGGGAGAACTTTATTTCTACTAACGGATGAATGTCCTTGAGACTGTGGACAGATTGGATGCATTTAGCAGAGACATAAGCAGTGCCAATAGCAGTCACATTAGCTGAAACTGAACCGTTCCACCAACTGGTTTATTTGGCGAGAAAATCTGGAAACTCAGTTGTGCTGTTTCCAGTCAGAGACCTGCTCTCAATCCGATCACTCTCTCAACACACACACACACACACACACAATTGTGTCTGTGGGAAATACTCCGGATCTCTGACACATCGCTATTTGTAAAGTTCTGAGGATTAATCCACAGAGGCTTTTATAATCATGATTAAAGGCAAATTCAATGACTCCTGACATCCCTACTTACAATAAATGCTGGTGCAGTTCTAACCAGCTGTCAGAGGCTCCAATAAAGCAATAAGTGAAAACACAAAAGAAAGTGGAAGTCCACTGCTCTAAACTTAGAACTAGACAAGAACCCTCAGAGCCTCCCGGTCAGGATGTCTTTGAAGAAGCCTCTTCGATGAAAGATGTCCTCAAGCATACTTTCTTCAGAAGTTGTGTGGACCATGAACTGAAAAACACTCACTCCAAACACTTCAGATGTACAAGATGTTGATCATGTGATCACACAAACTGTCAGACACAATCCCTTAAGAAATGAGGACTGAAGGACAAGTGATGTAGAGAGAAACAGAAAGCACAATCACAAGAGCAGTGACAAGCTATTCTGGGATGGCAAACATCCCATCGTGCATCAGGAGAAACAGGTGTTGAAATCCGCTACATGGCGCTTGGTCAATGTCCGACACATGAAGGGCAAAACTCCCAGTGTGGATATTCCCAAGCTCACAAAGACTGACACACGACAGTATTCTGTACCATCAGAATAATGTGAATAATGTGAATGTGATCACAAATCGTCTGTCGCATCAGGACACAGTCATGAAGCTAGAAGCTGAATGTTATCATGCCAGCTGATCTTTTAGTCATCCTGCAAGTTTGACTTCACCCATATGAACAGCAAAGTGCCTTGGATGTGTTCACGATAAAGGTCAACATGTCAAACATGTCGTCTAATTCTGCTGCTGTGGCGGCTGCTGCGGCTGCTGCTGCTGCTTCCACACAAATCACGTCGCTCACCTTGCACTTCCCCAGCAATGAGTGCCATTACAACAGGACCGGTGACACACTCTCCCACTGGATCCCCCATCGCCTCAGAGTGCTGCACGACGGACAAACACCTCGTATGTCTGCTTCTTTCTGCGTCCGTGGACCTGTGGCTCGTCTGTCAGTTATCTTTGTTCTGAACCCGATATGTATGGGACATTCCAATGGATATTTATAGCCCAGCAGAGGTGCACACGAGCTGTGTGTTGGACAACAGCTTCCAGGTTTGAAACTGCTGGAATTCATCCGCTGCTGCAGTGTTTTGTATGTACCTTCTATGACCAGCTGCCTGATACATGTACACTCACTCACTCACTCTCTGAGCGACTCTGTACACCGGTTAGGGTTAGGGTTCTACTCCTCGGGTTAGCCTCCTCACATTTGGATTAGGGTTCAGGTTAGGGTTTATGTTAAGCTCCTAAGGTTTAGGTTTTATATGTAACCGCTGGGATCGATAATTTGGAAACATGGTATTTCTTACCACTGCTTTGCTGATGATGTGCGGGTGTACCTGCCTGTAATGTACACCGGCACAAAGGAATCCATTCATGCCGTAGCTGAGTGCATGAGTGATATTGAAATGTGTATGGACTTCATTTTTTAAGATTAAATGACAATAAAACAGAGGTTGTGCTGTTTGGTCGCCCTGACCTGCGTCAGGTCCTTGCCAGTTCCCTTGGCACACTAGCGCCGTATACTACACACAAAAAGTTTGGGATATTATCATGTTGTTTTTATTTTCTACTATAGAAACCTCTCCTGGCATTTTAATTAAAACATCACATCTATCTATCTATCAATCAGAATACACCTAAAATGCAATATACATTCGATTGATTTGACCTTCCCCAAACATTTAAATGCATATCTCCAACTATTCAACATTTCAGTACTTTTTTAGCATAACATGCTGTTCTCTAACAAGGTGATAATCCTAATCCTAGTAATTATCCGACCTTGTTAAAACGCATCGACCCACCAGAGTCCTGGGGTCAGCTGATCAGTTGGTCCTGGGTGTTCCTCAATCCTCAATACTTAAAATTGAGAGGAGACTGAGGACACTCGCACTGTGGAATGCTATGCCCCTTTTTGTGCGGTCTGCGAATTGCCTTTCCATATTCAAAACTAAACCTCACCTGCTTACCCTGGCCTTGGGCGGAGCAGAGTCACCTCTTCTGTATGTTTTATCTTTCTACTTTACTGTTTTTGCTTTTATTATTTTCACTGTTGTTGACTGCCTTCTATTGTAAAGCACCTTGGTTGGCCATAGGCCTTGTAAACGTGCTGTATAAATAAAACTGACGTTGAGGATTAGGCTCCTCAGGTTTAGGATTAGGGTCAGGCTCCACAGGTTTCTGTAAGAACTGGGAACTCACCTCCAAACGTACCTGCGTCTGTGGCTACAGCATATATAAGCACATTAGGCAGCACAGTTTCCTGACTAATATCAATTACTGTGAATTTCTAATCTGGTTTGTACTTCAGAGACCACACAGGTTAATTTGAGTGGCAACTCAAACGAAATCTGCTCACAGTGAGCAGTTCCCCCAGCATTATATTAGGGAGGCATCGCGCTCTGCTGACGGTCTGTTTTATTTTAACATCACAACAGAACTCAGTGACAAAACTTTGCTACATTTCCTTTATGGAACAAAATCATGTTATTTATCCAACAGTGTCTCTGTCGCTACATGGTGGCATGTTTACACCACCTCTTCTCTCTGGGGGGTGTAGTTCTGCACTGATATGTGCATGTATTAATGATCATTATCAGCTAAAAGAATGTGCTATGAACTTACAGTGACAGCGTTTCCATCACTGGCTGAGCAGCGCACCCACAAATGTTATCTCCATCTCCTGTTCCTCTATCAAACCCACCAACACCACTTTCACTTTGAATAGTTATTAGAAAGGGAACTAATTTCTCACACTTAATAATCAATCATTTGACCTATCAAACATCACCTATTCATGTTCAATCTTTATTACCCCCCCCCAGGCTGTAAACTTAGGGGAAACACTGAGGTGACACAACAAACATAAGCAGGATGATACAAACCAACTGGTGACAAGATTAGATGTTCAGTGTTCCAGAGCTTATGAAACGGATGGTTGATAAGAAACAGATGACTCATCAAAACAACAGTGACAACAGTCAAGTGTCTGAAATCAAAAGGAACCGGGGACCAGAACATCACTGGTACGAACAACAAGTGTATGCAGTAGGGTAACAGACTGCCCACACCCCACATAAGACACCAATCCACATTAGACATAGAGCTGGGCAATACATCAATATTTGTAATATATTGATATATTTATAAAGGAGATATGGAATTGGACTATATCACATATATCGACAAATTTGAAATAGTTCAAATTTGTGCTGTGATCTGCTCCAGTCAGCTGCTGAGCCGGAGGTCTCTGCTCTGCTGCTGCCCACAAGCCCACTCCTCCTCCTCACGATCAGAGGAGACTGTTAGGGTGGCCTTTTTACTATGACACTAACACACAAACAATGTGGAATATGGAGGAGATGGTGAAGTTGCAACTGCTTGTGGACTTTTGTCAGAGAAAGAGCGAAAGCAGAGAGACAGCACAGATCTCTGCTCTGCGGTTTGCTCCAGTTTTGCAAATAAACATTCTAACGGACCAAAATCACAGAAATGTCTGTTCTTCATTAACGGACACAGTAGGCTCTATTTAGACGAACAGGTTAAAGCACGACACAGAGCACCAAACGCAGAGCACATGGGGCGTTCCCCATGTGTCTACTGCTCAAATTTAGACCAACTCGGATCAGCTGGCGCAACTTCCAAAAGGGTTGAATTTAACCTCTGAATTAGTCAGGGGTGTGTGATGGGTGTAACATGCAATAAACCAATCAGATTGAATAAGCCTGCTGTGCGTCTCAGCGGATCACCAGTTATAGGACATGGCAGAGGATCTAACAAGCAACAGAACTGAGCAGTTCACCCCCATGGAGACGGGTGTTTGAGACAGAGCCCAGTGTGTGTTTGATACATCAGCCATATTAAATGAGAGCGTGGCTAGGAATAGAGAACGGGATCATTATCACTGATAAACCTGTCGGTAGAATCCTGTGTCAAAGGTAGCGCTTGGGACTGCCCTCTGTCTGTGACCAATCAGAGGCCTTTTACTCTGCAATGTCACATGGTGACTACCAGCACAGCTTGCTAGGAACCTCAAACTAAAGGTGGAATTTAAAAAAAAAAAAAACTATCAGGTACCAGGTTCTATCAGCAGTGGAAACACAAGAAAGTTGAAAAAATGTTTATACTGTACTTTTATAATATGAATATATTTCACAAATCGATTGGCCTGTTATATTTTAAGGGCAATTTTTATTTATTTTATCATTTAAATGTCCATCTCCCAAACTCCTGTACTCCAGTATTACAGTATTTTTGTTTATATTCTATTATTTGAACAGCTGAACATCATGAACCAGGTGAAGAAACCTGTTTATTATTTATCAGACTCGGTCTGTTACACATTTGATTTGGCACGTAGACTTAACATTTGCTCTCACGTTGCGTATAAATTATTGGGATATATACGCATATCGATATTCAGCTTAAATATATCAGGATATGAGTTTTGGTCCCTATCGCCCAGCCCGCATTAGAAATCAATCCACATCAGCCACTTATCAGACACCATTCCACATCAGTCATGAATCCACATAAGACAATCTACATCAGACACCAATCCAAATACATGAATCCACATCAGACACCAATCCACATTCAACACTGCATGAAATACAAACACACCATGCGAGTTACTGGTTTGCGCCGGCAGAGTCAAGCTGGTGTGTGTGAGTGAGTGATAGATAGACACCAAACAATACGGAAAGCTCACACAGTACAGCCAGAGGACCGTTACCCTTTGTGCTCCTCAGATTTCAGGGACTGGCTGTTACCTGGAGGATTACAACGACAAGTCACAAACACACAAGGTGAAAACCTTTGATTGATCAGAAAAATACTCTGATGATCAAAGATGATTGAATCAACAGAAATTTCATGTCTGAAGGTTGTCAGTCATCCAGGATCTGACCTGTGACCTGCTGCTTTCATTCATAGAAAAACGTAGAATGCTAGTTAGCCTGAAGACGTCGCAGCATTTATGCTGTGTATTAAGATTGTTTTCCACTTGCAGGACAAGCCTCCAACAGGAAGTGACTACCTGGAACACTCTCCCAACATCGTATAGCCGTCTCAGACATCAGTCCAACTCAGAAGAGCTGTGTCAGAATCAAAGACGGAGTCAGCAGTTCAGAATCATGTCAGTAAAAACTGACCAAACTGTTTCTGCATCACTCAGGTCTTTGTGTATATACATGAATGATTGACATGAACACACACACGTTTTATGTGTGTCAGTGAATGTTCTTCTGTGTAGGAGAACCACAACATGTTCTCACACACAAAAAACTTTAACAAGAACCGACATTGTGAATAAACTGAAACACAAACTGGTTTTCACCTGGAAATTGCATCACATGAGTTACTGACATGAAATCTCAAGCATAAGAACGCTCTGACCACCAGGGGTCGAAGGTGCTCAGGTGGCGCCGACATAAACAATTGGGGGCGGAGCAGGACTCATACCCAACACGAGCCAACTGAACGTGAGTAACAAAACAAGTGAATTTAATAGTAAAGAAGCTTTGGTTGTCTGAGACATGAGTTGACCCCTGACCTCTCACATTTTGTTGAGTTGGTGAATTTTTGTTTTGTTTGACCATGGCTGGCAGTGTTTTGGGACTGTTTTTTCAATTTTATTTTAAGATTGAAAGTGACTTCCTTGTTTTGATTTTGGTGAAAGACTACCTGGAAAACCAGTAAAGGACTTGTTAAAAGGAGTTGCTGTCTCGTATATGAACTGAAAACAGATACCGGGAAAGCCCGAGGTGGATTTATGCTTGTTTTGAGTTGGATATTTTTAAACTAAACTATCCTGTCTTATCATGAACTAAAGACCGATTGATTGAACATTTCTTAGATTGTTGGTTTGTATTTATTTGGATTTAGTTGTTTGTATGCATATTTTAAATACTAGGGGTTAGGTGACCAAACTGCATGATTCCTTTTTAGGGTTTTGTGAGAAACCTGAGGGGTTTTTTTTTCATAACAAAAGTGATCAAACCGCCACAACACGGAACACAAACCTGAAGGTGTTCTACAAACAAATCCAGTAATATTTGATTTAAAAAACAAGACTCAGGTCTCTTATCAACAAAATTCATTTGATCGCATGCTGTCAAAGACAACATATTTTCATTTCATCAACCTACCCCTTTGTAGTCCAAATGAACTGACCAGTAAGATGTGGGGAAGCACAGAGGTGGGCGGGACTAAGAGCACTCCAAATCTGTACATAGGGTTACAGGGTACATATTGTACCCTGAACAAAAACAAGATAGTACTACTACTACTACTGCAAGTATTACTATTACTACTGCCACTACCACAAATACTATTACCGCTACTATTACTACTACGACTATTACTGCGAATATTATTACTACTCCACTGATGCTACGTCCACTAAGATTACTACTACTGCCACTACTACTACTTCTGCCGCCGCTACTGCTTCCGTTACTAAATGATTGGGAGTGGATTCAAAAGTGTGACGTCAATTTTATACAATTTAACCAAAGCCAACAGCTCATGTTTGGTGCTGGGTAAACCCGGGTATCGGACGGAGGCTCATCAACGGTTCCACAAGCATGAAACGAGAACGCGATCAGCGTCCCACGTTAATCCCACACTGTGACGTAACCACGTCAGCATCCTCTTTAACCGATGAAACAAACTGTTCGTACGCCTGATCGCGTCGATGAACCAGTAGCGTAATGTAAGAGCATAAATAAGTGCACTTGTGTGTGTGTGTGTGTGTGTGTGTGTGTGTGTGTGACGTCGTCTCCTATCTTAACCTTTACGTGTTTACGTGCTATATAATCCGCACTAAGCTTCTGCTCGGAGCAAACTGTTCCACGTCGACACGTTCAGCCTCCGCTTCGTTCCACACATTCAACGTTTCACAGATGCTACGCGCAGCTGCAAAGCGCGCCACAATGAGAGTCGAGCTACGAACCTTTGGACTTCACACTCGTTTTGGCGTTTTTCTTCGGGGCCATGTCTGGTGTGTGGCTGTCGGAGAGCAGAGGGGAAGCGGACTGTGTCTGGAAGCGAAAAGAAACCGAAGCTCCGAGCGAAAGCTTAAAACTCACAGCACACAAACGTTCACACGCAGACTGAGGCCGTGTCCACCAATCGATGATCAGCTAGAAGGCACGCCGAGGATTGTAGAGACCAATCAGCGTCGAGTTTGATTAATCTGTGTCTGTCTCGTATCCGCCACGCCCCCTGCGCTGCTCTGGAACGTGGCAAGATGGAAGCTGACAGTTATCGCGATGTTTCTACAAAGCGTGAGGCTCGAGGACTAGGGATGGGCAATACCAGACTTTTAGGATTCAATACGATACCGATACTTTTTCTTCCAAATATTCGAGTATTCGATACTAATAATTTCCTATTGGCATTTTCCAGTCAAAATATTACTACATTATAGACAAATCACTTGACTAAGTACTGGTCATTTATAACATTTATAATAATTTATTTTATCCAGAATCTACTGATTGGGCAATACATGAATAACACAAAAAGTAAAATAAACAACAAATATGAATTAAATAAATAGCAAGTGTTTGACACCCGCTTCTTTGTCATGTGACATGGGTCAGCTCATATAAGTCAGGTAGGGGGTGTCTCAGTACATAGTACCCTAAGCTGTCTGAAACCATAGTCTGAAACAGTTTAAAGTGATGCTGCACACCCAATTCGTATGTAGCACGTTAGTTATATCACTATGTCTTTTTAGATATCGATGCCAAATGAGTGGCATGTGAATGTCAATATATCGATACCACAGCATCGATCCGCCCATCCCT
Source organism: Aeoliscus strigatus (assembly GCA_901007665.1). Taxonomy (NCBI): domain Eukaryota; kingdom Metazoa; phylum Chordata; class Actinopteri; order Syngnathiformes; family Centriscidae; genus Aeoliscus; species Aeoliscus strigatus. The sequence continues at coordinate 17,647 of CAAKHB010002234.1, forward strand.
ACCGAGGGCTTATTCAGGTTCTTTCTGTTCGTTCTCTTCGTATTACAACATAAATATCACACACAGTAGTAGTTAACAAAGAAGAAAGGAGAAGAAGAAGAAGTAGTAGTTAAGGTGGTAGTAGTGGTAGTAGTAGTAGGAGTAATAGTAGCAGTAGTAGGAGTAGCAGTAGTAGTAATAGTAGTAGTAGTAATAGTAGTAGAAGTAGTAATAGTCATAGCAGTAGTAGTGATAGTAGTTCAATTCAATTCAATGCAATTCAATAGCAGTAGTTGTAGTTGGTGCAGGAATAGTAGAAGCAGTAGTAGAAGTAGTAATAGCAGTCGCACTAGTAAGAAAAGCCTCAGAGGTCTCCTCATCCTTCTCTGTCTCCTTCATCCTTCTCAGTCAGTGGTTCTCAAACTAGGGTCTTTGGACCCCCAGAGGTCCCTGAGTCATAGTTTTGGGTCCACAAAACACTTTGCAGTAAATTTCCAACCTGAGCTGCGTCATCAACGTCAAAGGAATTGTGTGTTTTGCATTAAGATGCAACAGAATATTTAGTGTGTGCATTGAAGACTAGAGGACGTGACGTTCTGTCCCATCACAAAGGGTTCATGTAAATGTTTCTCCACCTGTTCACAGTCCTTGGGTCGAAGAAGTTTCAGAAGCCCTGGTTTTGGAGGACGGATGGTGCACTCCGGATACTCCACTGGCTCCTCACTAGCACCGTGTGTTCATCAAGGTTGTTTTGCCCGGCAATCTACTATCTGCAACTATGATGAAAGATAGGAGACACGACTCATAACCGTCATCCTGTTCCTTTGCAGGAACATAAGCAGGACTGTTCTTCCAGTTGACCACAGAGGAGAGTATAAAGGCCCAAACTTAACATGTGCGCAAACGGAAAGATTTTACAACCACAAAACCGACTCTGCTCTGTGTACTAGTGTCAGCAAAGCAGAGCAACTCTTTACGACGCATGACAAAAAATAGAAACAGAAAGCTACTACACAGCAGTGCACTCTACTATGGAAGCTCTGAGGACTGCAGACATCCTGCACGGAGTCCATCCACTCAGTATGCTGGAGTATGTTAGCACCTTTAGTATCAAAGCTTCAGATAAACTGTTGTGTTTGGATATTGTCCACTTGATTATCTGCAGAACTCTTGTTGAACAGAAGGGATCAACATCTTATCCAGGTTTTTCGGTCTTTCTGTACTATTCAGCTGTGACTCAGGGGTCAAAGGTCAAGATTTGTGTGCACTATTCAGGTCCAGATGATTGCCTTATCTTCTACAGTCATGTAATTACTGCAGTTCTGATCAAATCAAAGTCACATGGTGTGGTTATATACACACACACATACAGGTATATAGACAGACCCAAATATACAAATACACATATAGACAGATACACAAATATACATTTACACATACATACAAAAGACACAAATATACATATAAAGTATTTTACACACTTGTGTTTATGTATATATATGTATGTGTTTATTTGTACATTTATCTATATGTGTATTTGTACGTGTGTATGTACATGTGTATGAGTGTATTTGTACGTGTGTGTGTTTATTCTTACATATGCATTTGTACGTGTGTATGTGTACTCATCCATTCAGTTACTCAGCTGAAGGTCTTTCAGCTCCGTGAGGAATTCTTTATCATTTTCTTCATAATCCTCACCATCATCTTCTTCATCTTGTTCTTCTCCTCCTTCGTTGTCTTCAACTTCTTTGTATTTCTTTTGTGACAGAATCTGTAAAAAAAAATCTTTGTTTGTTCATGAAACCACTTTCATGTTAATGAACATTTCACACTTGTGATTTTTATGTGTGAAAGTTGTGATATTGTTATTGGGCGTGAGCCCGAGGTTTAGGTTTGGACCCAAAGGTGCAGGTGCAGAGCTCCACAAAAATGAGAGAGACAGATGAGAAAGCTCACACGAAGGCGGAATGGGAACACAAGAACAAGAAACACGAGCGAGGCAGCGAACACAAGAGAAAATGGCTGGAGAGTCTGGCATGAGAGCACAAACAAGAGCAGGAGCAATCACCCTGGCCACGCCTCCACTGCCAAACAGAGAGGGAAGAGGGAGGAGGAGAAAAAAATAAACAGAACACAAACACAAAAATAAACTGACAACCATGACAGACATGAAGAAACTTGACTTCCTCATTATCCTCTCCTCCTCTCATAATGTTTGTGTCGTCAGGTCTTCAGCAGTCATCACCTCTATTGTTAATGTTTTTTCCTTTAAGGAAACTCATGACACCAAGAAAAGCATCAGATCTGAATCGTTTCAATGAATCCCAGCAAGTTTGAAAATGTGCTGATAACGGTCTTGGTCCCCACCTCTCATCCACCCGCACTCTCAACATCGACTCTCCTCAGGGCTGCGTGCTGAGTCCACTCCTGCAGTCCCGCCCACCCGGGGAACATCATCATCAAGTTTGCTGATGATACAACGATTGCAGGCCTGATGACAGGGGACAAGAAGGCAGCCTACCAGGATGAGTGGTGTTCAGTGAATAATCTGACACTGAACACCACCAAAACCAAGGAGCTCATCCTGGACTTCAGGAAGAACAGAGCTGTCCCCTCCCCCTGTTCATCAACGGCGAATGTGTAGAGAGGGTGGAGTCCGTCAGGTACCTTGGCGTCCACATTGCAGCAGACCTCTCTTAGACTAAGAACACCGCAGTAGCGGTGAAGAAGCCCAAGCAGCGGCTTCACTTCCTGAGAATTCTCAAGAGAACTTGTACACCCAGCTGTTGGTGACCTACTACCCCTCCAGCATAGAGAGTCTGCTGACCTAGGCCATCACGGTGTGATATTCCAGCTGCACCGAGGCAGAAAGGAAAAGGCTGCAGAGGGTAGTAAGGACAGCAGAGAAGAGCATCGCCTGCCCTCTGCCCTCTCTCCTGGACATGTATAACTCCCGCTGTCTCAGTAGAACTCGGAATATTGTCAAGGACACATCTAACCCTGGCCATCACTCATTTGGCCTGTTGCTCTCTGTCAGGCACTACAGGTAACTATGCCAAAGGGAAAATAGAATCAGGGTTTTTACCAAAGAGCTGTCAGTGCTCTGAACTCGAACTGGACCTGGCACTGATAATCTCATTTCACTCTGCACTGCTTTTCACATCACTGGTCACTTTATCATACGTTCAATAGTACATACTCTACCTCTGTACATATCAGTATTTATTCTGTGTGCTTTTTATATTTATTATTATTTTTTGTATGTAATACTGTCTATTTGTAAAAAGGCAGATGCCCCTCAATCTCGTTGTATCATCTGCTACAATGAAAATAAAGGCGATTCTGATTCTAATTCTAATTCTGAAAGCTCATCTAGTGTGAGCTAGCAGATAGCTGCAGAGAGAGCAGCTGATTGGTTCTTACCTGTGATCATTGAATGCTGGAGAACGTACGACAGAGTAACCCTGAGCATTCCTGTACATCACGATTGTCTTCCTCTGACGTGACGAGTTGAGGACGTAATGTGAGGACATGAGAATGGGAGGACATGAGGACATGAGGACATAGCACAATGAGGACGTAAGGACATGACATGAGGAGGTGAGGACATGAGGTGAAGGAACGTCATACGCCAAAAGCTGCTGCTGCTGCCCTCTGGGAGGACACAGACTAAGAGCCATCACTACACTGAGGAAATAATAACCAGCCAACAGAATTACATCTGTTCACATGCAAAACCTTTGCCACCGTCACTGCTGCTGTTCACATCTGTGCAAAATGTATCCAGTAAAAAGTCAAACACTGTCAATACACGGTTTGCATATAAGAATTTCTTCATATGTATTTCATACTTATTTTCATTTTTGTAATGTTTACTTTTGGGAAAGATGGAAATGAGGCATGAGGACTAGAAGACGTGAGGACATGAGGAGGAGGACACAAGGACATGGTGTGAGAACATGAGGGTGTGAGAACATGAGGGTGTGAGGACGAGGACATAAGGACATGACATGAGGAATAGAAGACGTGAGGACATGAGGAGGAGGACACAAGGACATGGTGTGAGAACATGAGGGTGTGAGGACGAGGACATAAGGACATGACATGAGGAATAGAAGACGTGAGGACATGAGGAGGAGGACACAAGGACATGGTGTGAGGACATGATGACGTGAAGTGAGGACGTAAGGACATGGCATGAGGACTAGAAGACGTGAGGACATGAGGAGGAGGACACAAGGACATGGTGTGAGGACATGATGACGTGAAGTGAGGACGTAAGGACATGGCATGAGGACTAGAAGACGTGAGGACATGAGGAGGAGGACACAAGTACATGGTGTGAGGACATGATGACCTGAAATGAGGACGTGAGGACATGACATGAGGACGAGGACGTTATGACATGAGGATGTGAGGACATGACAAAAGGACAGGACATGTGGATGTGAGGGCATGACGTGAGAACGTAAGGACATGAGGACAAGGATGTGAGGACATGATGACGTAAGGACGGGAGGACATGACATGAGAGCGAGAGGATGTGCAGCGGCCAGTGAAGTGTGCACACTCAGTGAATAACCGACTCATCATTTGAACTGAGTTATACTTTGATCCGTTTCCAAACATGAAACTTGCTGAATCCCTAACAAATTCTCAGATCAAACATGGACTCAGATCACAGTTCTTTATGACCCGTGGGACCAAGCACAGGACAGTGAGAACAGTTACAATTCTCATCTGATACAGAAATGTATCATATCGTTTCTCTGATTTCTCAGTTTGAAAAAGTAGAACACAAGTGAACTCAAGGAAAGAAAAGCAACAACAAGGGTCAGAGAACATGGAAGTCTCAGTCATGTGACTTTGGTTTCGATGAGTCAGTGAGCCTGTAACCCTCGGAACCCCCCACCAATGCCCACAGTGACAGGTGTGAAAAACGGAAAACTTTGATGTCCCATCAAACGACAACATGACAAGTTATTGAGATTCAAACATTTGATCATGAGTCAGCAGGTTGTGCAGATGACTCAGCTCCTTCTTTGAGACGTGAGGACGCCGCTGGTCCGATTGACAACTGATTGCCAACTTGAAACTATGTCAAAAACACACACACACGTGTTTTCACTGTTAATTGGGATGTTCCACATGTGGAACACCGAACGTTCCACCACGTCTGGTCCGGACGCCATTAGAGCGGCTCCTGTTCGTCTGAGAGGCTGATGTCACCTGTCGGGTGGGCGGCAATCTGCCGCAGGACCTCCTCTGACCGCAGCAGCTGATTGGTCCATTCTGCACAAGCCTCCTCGATCCCTGGCCCCGTCCCCCCGTACTCTGGAGGCATCAGCGGCGGCGAGAAGAAGTCGCTGAGGGTGTCGTGGAAATGAGAACCGTGCATGTGGATCTGAGGAGGCAAACACAAGGGACCTGGATGTGTAGGGACGGGTTAGGGTTCAAGGGTCACGGGCTGATGCCTAACTGACCCTCTGTCGGATCTTGTTAGACAGGAACGGGCGGAGCATCACAAAGACTGGCTGGAAGAAGAGTGGCTCGTTGACCAGATGGATTCCTCGGACTTTCAGTGGAAAGGAG
>CAAKHB010002237.1:0-14446 GCA_901007665.1 Aeoliscus strigatus
CTTGACTTTCAGGGGACATTACTGATCAGGCATGTTTTACATTAACACAGTATGCACTCTATGTTTATTAATGATATGGATCTATACTGCTTGTTGCAGTAACAATCTAAACAACAGACTTTACCTGGTTCCTCCAAATTCATGAATTAGTTTGCCTCTGTAGCAGTTACCTTCCAACTAGGTAACGCAACCACATATTTTGATATTACTTGGTTTCCAATAGCGACAGTTTCACAGATGGGTTTTTTTGTTTTGTTTTTTTAACAACAGAAATGTATTCATAGCTAGTGCTAGGAAGTCTCAAAGATCCATCCACGAGCTAGGATTTGAGCTGGTCCGTCAGGTGTACAGCTCAAGGTGTGCGTGTGAGCGGGAGCAAGAGCGAGAACTACAAGGAAATTTGAAAAAAAAAAACATGGTAAGTTCATTCCCAAATAGATGACATACCAGCGAACAGATCCCATAACAAGTCCTGACCTCACCTGCAACATCTGGCAGATCAAATGTTTCCTGAGCTTGACTGTGAAGTAGGATGGTTGGACGGCTGTCCCCAAGTCTCACTTCCCAGAGATGTCATCATGGGCACTGAAAATCAGCCACATGCAGAACGGTCTGTGTTGGGTTGGAGCATTATCGGCTACAGCAGCGCTGACATTATGATCAGGAGGATGTAATTGGTGAGCCATCGTGTCGTCATAAACAAGACTTAAAGAGACTAAACCTTAATGCCATTGTCCTTTAAAAGACAAACAAGTTGTGTTCAGCATCGATTCAGATGTCTGAAAGAATGTCTTCAAAGGATGATCAATATTACAAGGATTATATTGCCTTTCTGGACGACATAGAGGTGATGCTGAAAGAGGTGTTGAATCAGACCATATGTTATATCCCTCACCATGGGATTTACTGTCCCCAAAAGCCCAGAAAGATCTATGTGGTCTTTGATTGCTCAGCAAAGTTTAAGAACACATCAGCAGTTATTAGTTTTATTTTGAAAAAAAAATGCTTTTATCCTGAAAATAAGAAGGAGGAGGTGGAGGCTTTTGACTGCTTTGCAAAGAGTGACACCTGCTTGAGTGAAAGTTGCTGGTCTGTTGTATTTTCTTCACTTTGTTCAAGTTATCTACGTTGTGTTATTTCTGCTGAAAGTGTGTTGACTCAGGGAAGGAACTGCCTTTGCTTGCAGAGAAGCAGGCCAGAGTGGTGTGTATTATTTGTTTTGTTTTATATTGATATTACCCTCTGTTGTTTCTGTAATGTCTGATGGATAATGTTTTAATTTTTCTTGTTTTGGTTCTACGGTGTAATAAGCATCAGTGAAAAGAACTGGAGTCGTAAGAGCAGTGGACGGGCGCCATAGTCATATTCTTGCTATTTACAAATGATGGACTGAACATCTCTCTGATGTTTGTTCACTGATATTTATTAACAAACCTCTAAGGCCTTCGTACAACAGCTGAATCTGTATAGAAATTAAAACCACGAATCATTTATCTCCATGAACATTGGTCTATCGCGTAAAATGTCAAACACATTTATGTTTGACGTTGGAATGTGACAAAATGTGGATAAGTTCAAGGGGTTTGAATACTTTCACCAGGCACTGTGTACTTTGTTGGAGGCTTAATGTCAGACTGTCAGACTGCATTTTCCAGGTTAAAACAATATATTTACAATCAGAAAGTTACGTACAAAGTTACAAGACGTCACATGACTTTTATACAACATGGTTGACCACTAGTTTACCAGATTCTTCTAGCTGTCTCAAATATTAAGGGTTCGCTTATCTTGAGTAACGACCAAGAGGTGAAATGTGAAATATTTGCTCCAGAAGTGTGTATGTGGTGTACCTTGTGGTGTGGTGTACCGGTACCTGCTGTGCTTTTGGATTGTATTATTAATTGTGGCAACAGTTAAGGTCCCGGTGACCTGGCCCTCATGTTCTAGGTATTTCTACCCATCCCGTGTCTGCGTGTCAGCATAGCTCCTAGTGACCTTAATCTCATCTCCTACATATTAACATGTTAGAACACACTCATTTCCCTGCAGACCCAAAATAAAAACAGTAAATGTTACAGATTAAGAGGGAAATTCTGTGTGAACAGAGAATGAATAAACAGTCGTCCCACCGAAACAGTGTGGATCTGTCACTGAGATTATCCAAAATAAAAACAGTGTAATACATGTTCAGGGTGATGGGAAAATCCTCCCATTCCTGACTGGACTGGAAAAATATGTGAATTGAAACATATTTTGAAAAGGTTGTCAAACATTGATTTCTTTTTCTCAATGACATTACTAATGCAGCGTAAGGAGGATGTGTTTTAGTTGTGGGGGAACAGGGCTGGAACATGTCGACTGTCTAATCTGTGGAGACTCTGCCCTGGCCTCTAAAAAATGGTTAAAACCTTAATCACAGCGCACCGTCTCTGTGAAGTTAAAAGTTGAAGACATTTTTTAAGGATCATCTCTGTTCTGCAGCAATCTCTGGATCCTCTGTTCTGTCACCATGGGATGGCGGGGGCTGTGTCGTGGTCTTCAAGCAGTGTGGATTATGGGTGCTTTAGGGATGCTACTGATCATAGTCTACTTGGATTATGTTGGGCGCTTCGAACACTCACTGTCCACTATCGCAGCCAAGACCTTTGCCGTCCACACGGACATCTCCCACACAAAGTTTACCAACGAGGCTACAGGAGGATCGGCTGAGAAACACAAAGAGGATCTGAGGACGCAGGGAACAATGGAGGAAACGATGGATGAAGATTCTGTCTACAGTCTGGAACAGGAGAGAAGGAAGCAGAGGATTCGGGATGTGTGTGCAGGAGCGGACTTTCAAGGAAGAACACACACACTAAATCAGATCCTCACAGATCAGCTGGAAAACCTGATAATAGATGAGAAACATAAAATTATCTACTGCTACGTCCCCAAGGTGCAGATGGCGTGTGTGTGCGCGCGTGTGTGTGTGTGTGTGTGTGTGTGATGCAGCTCCTCGTGTGTGAATGCAAAATAGGCATAAACATTCAACTCTGACTTTCCCAATATTGTCTTCAGCAACTGTCAACTGATGAACGTGTTACCGTCGTCCCACTTCCTTTTTTCCAGGTAGCGTGCACCAACTGGAAGAGAGTGATGGTCGTCTTGTCTCAGTCTTTGAAATCTCTCTCAGGAAAACCCTACACCGACCCTGAGGATGTTCCTGGTAAAGATGTGCATTGGCCTAACAATCATCTCACGTTCCCTCGGTATGACACACAGATACACACAAATCTACAATCTACATTTGCTGTTGTCCTCTCATTCGTGCAGCTGTGTGGAGGGGCCCTTCAGCTGTTTATTTGTTCACATGTACGTATGTTTCTGTCTTCACCAGGTTGTTGAAACATTTTGGTTCTCGGTCTCGTGACATAATGACCCAAATGCTCCAGAACTACACCAAGTTTCTCTTTGTGCGAGACCCTTTTGTACGTCTCATCTCTGCCTTCAGGAGCAAGTTTGAAAGGTGTGTAACAGAGGTGAACAAACTTCACAAAGGACCTCCAGCGTTCTCGTGTCTGTCTGCACATCTTTCCTTTGAAAAACAAACAATGTACAAATTCATTTTGCAAACGAAAATGCTTTAAAATGTATAATCAGACATCAGCCAGTACCACTAGTGGCTAAAACAATAGGTAAAATAGGCTGTTGGTTCCTTCTCTTCCCTGTTGATGACGTCCACTGCATGACGTGATGCCACTGGTGTCAAGTGAAACTGGTGTTGGGTGCAGAAAGATAGTGGATATATCGGTACCAGTTATCGACCAAAGCATGAAGAGATATCAGCCAAAAATCAAATATTGGGCATCCCTGAAATATGGACAAATAGACAGCTGAAGGTTTCTTAGTTTGAGATGTGCTGTTCATCAGGAGGTGTCCTCTGGCCCTCTCCTCTCCTACGACTGCAGTTATTTGACTCTTGAAATGGTCAATTCTGTGAATTTCTGTTTCAGACCTGTCCAACAATTTTATAAGTATTGGGGTACGATCTTTCTGCGTCGCTATGGTAATTACACAAATTTGCCTCAAAACGCCGAGACTGCGTATGCTGCAGGAATAAAGCCATCCTTCCAGCACTTCATCCAGTATCTGCTGGATCCGCAGACTGAGAGCAGACGGCCCTTCAATGAACACTGGAAGCAGGTCTGTTGAACAGATACACACACGTATGACACACCTACGGATCGGAAGGACATGCCTCGATGGATCTAGCAGCTGTAGATATGATACAGTGCAGTAAACATACTGACAACACATCTTCTCTCCTCACACCAAACCACAGAACCATGCTGTGAACATTCACAGACACATTGTCCTGTAAAAAGCCCAGGGCTTCAACGGTGAAGAACTCTGAACATTTCCACTGTATCATAAGACGGTTTAGCTGTAGACAACCTTGCCGTGGTCCAAAGTTGGTGTAAAGATTTAGCATCATCTAGTTCCAAGGCAGGTTAAGTAAGTGTAACATCCTCAGATACTCAGAACGGACCCAGACGTGTACATTTTCCTCTTTTTTGTGTGTGTCTCAGGTTTACCGTCTTTGCTATCCATGTCAGATAAAGTATGACTTCATTGGGCATTTGGAAAACTTGGAAAAAGAGGCCGAATACCTGCTGAAGATTCTACGGTTGGACGGTCAGGTCCGCTTTCCTGTCGGGCCGAGTAACACGACTACAGAGAGCTGGGTGCGGACCTGGTATGAGCCGATTCCCATTTCCATGAGGAGAAGTCTGTATAAGCTCTATGAAGGAGACTTTCAGCTGTTTGGTTATTCCAGACCTTACAGTTTGCTTGAAGACTAACTTCACTCACTGTGCTTCCAGCCCACACCTCCACATATCTGCCCTCAGCCACCGTGTCTTTCAAAGACCAGTCGTTGTCTCTTTAAGCCTGAAATGACAAAAAACAAAGCAGGACATGGTCACTGATGCACCGTGGCTACATTTATGCACTGGAGGAGAAACCTGAGCGATATTCAGTGATTTGAACTGTAGATCAGTTAAAAAAGATCTAGATCATCATGATGAAATCCACACGTGGCTGTTTGTTTGTCTGTCCGTTCACAGAATAACTCAAAAAGTTAAACAGATTTTAATGACATTTTCAGGAAATGCTTTGAATGGGACAGGAAACAGATGATGATGATGAAACAGTGTGTTTGGCTGTGAACCTGACCAAATCTTTTAAACGAATCATTTTACTGAATGGATTCTACTGATTCAGTGCACATACAATAAACTACTATCATGTTGTGTAAACTGGTCCACAGTATCAGCTGATGTGACACTAACAACCTCAGGCAGTGTATCTCACACACACACACACACACACACACACACACACACACACACACACACACACACACACACACACACACACACACACACACACACACACACACACACACACACACACACACACACACACACGAGGTGGTGCAGTGTGTATGTATACACATATTCATGTTTTTTGTTTACAGTAACGGTAATTCATCTTCTATGTCATTTTTACAAAGACAGACAACCCGTGGTCTGGGTCACTGTGGTTTACATGTGGGGGGGGGGGCGTCCCTCCATGACGTTCTGTCGCACAGAGGAGAGTCGCTGTTGTTGCATCCTCAGCTCTCGTGTTGTCTTTTCCCACGTGTTCCAGTCGACTCCTCGCCTCGTGTGCCTCAGCCGTTCTCCTATTGGCTGTGCTTCCTGTCACTCAAAGAGCAGAAAACGCTCGTCTCTGACGCCACCGTCTGTTCCAACAACTTCCGTTCACTTGACCACGCCCCCGTCTCCACTTCCGGTAACGCAGCTGTTGGTCTCAGACACACTAGCCAAAACACACCTTTTGGCTAGTTTTCTCACTCTTCCTCAGGGTCCACGATGGCCCGAGCCGGGTTGGTTCTTGACAAGGACCAGTTTAACTGTTCGGTGTGTCTGGACGTACTCAGGGATCCGGTAACGATCCCGTGTGGACACAGTTACTGCTCGGACTGCATCCGGAACTACTGGGACCAGGACGACTATCTCGGGGTCTTCGTGTGTCCTCAGTGCAGACAGACGTTCAGCCCGAGGCCTTCGCTCGCCAGAAACACCATGTTGGCCGACGTGGTGGAGAAATTCAAACAAACGGGGCTCCAGGAGGCCGCGGCACCCGACGACAACCAACGTATCGCGGAAGCCAACGACGTGGAGTGTGACGTGTGCACGGGCAGGAAAAACAAAGCTGTCAACTCCTGCCTGGTGTGTTTGGCCTCCTACTGTCACGTCCACGTCCAGCCCCACCACGACTCGGCTGTTTTCAAGAAGCACAAGCTGGTGTCACCGTCCAGAAGGCTTCAGGAGGTGCTGTGTCCGCGGCACGACAAGCTGCTGGAGGTGTTCTGCCGCACGGAGAAACAGTGCGTCTGCTACCTGTGTCTGAGCGACGGCCACAAAGGACACGACACGGTGCTGGTCGAGGCAGAAATACAGCAACAGCAGGTAAAGACGACAGTCTGACCAGCTCTGCTCTGGAGACCCCCAGCACCAGGCTGAGGACTGGCGACTGTCAGAGGAGACGAAGGATGACGGAGACCATTTTAAATTGAAACGTACTCAGCCTCCCTTTGATCCGTGTTGTTGGTTTGCTGCTTTTTCTGTTCCATTCCTTTATCTATTTTAACATTATTATTAGTATACATTGGTATATAGATTTTATTTAATATTAACGTTGCATTAGTAAAGCACTTTGGATTTTTTTTTATTTTATTATTATTGTTTTTTTTATTATTTATTTATTTATTTATCTATCATTTAATTTATTATTATTATTATTATTTGGTTGATGCACAGGTGTCGATTCATCCAGAACCACTCTTCATCCAGAACCCAACACAAAACTGATGGTGATAAATGGTGCCGTTATGGTGTTTTACAGTCACAGCACGGCTTTACTCTACTTTACTCTACTCTACTCTTTGGTGTTTTATATGTGACAAACATATAAACTGGTAGATTAGTAGGTTTTTGTCACAGGCAGACAATCAAGACAGAGCAGGACACGATCCCAGAGACCCAACTCTCCGTGGGTCTCTGCGTGTCCCTCCGCCCGGCGCTGTCCAGCTCTTTGACACACAAACGTCAGTGCTTCATCAACGTCCACAGTTCATGTTCCATGTTCAGTGAGAACGTGTGGAGGAATAAAAAAAAAAAAGGAACAGCTGTCAGTGGTCAAACTGCTGGTAGACTCCTGTGTTGGGACACTTGGGACGGCCCTCTGTCTGGAGGGACCAATCAGGAGCCGGCAGTCTGTGACATCACGTGTTTACATCTTTTTGGAAACTCTTTCTTCACAAAAAATACCAGACGTTACAGTTGTTTTATACATTTTATTCATTCATCAGCCTCGTGGACGTGCTGTCTTTCATTACCAACACCAAAGAGAGAAAAATGAATGCATGATTGTACCCAGCAGCATCTCGGTCCCCGCCATCAGTCTCTGGAACTGTTTAATATGAGTTTAATATGGTCAAATTGGGACGGGAGGCGCTGGTGTGATCCGGTGAACAAATGTCATGAAGGAATCATTTTACTAAATGGCTTCTACTGATTCAGAACTCCTAACAGGAACGAATGTGATGGAGTGTAACAGGATCCAGTGTCACGTAACCGAGGAATCAAGAGTGAGACATGTTGTCCACCTTTATCCTCAGAGGCAGCTCGGAGAGATGAGGCAGAGCTTCCACGTGAAAATCCAGCAAAGAGAGAAGGAGGCTCAGGAGCTGAGACAAGCCGTTTTCGCTCTCACTGTAAGTGACCGTCACAACTTCCAGGCTGCTCTCGAGTCCCTTCATGGCCGAAGTTCTCCTCGTTCCTTCTTCTCCTCCTAGCATGCCGCTCGGGCGGCCACTGTTGAGAGCGACGCTGTCTTTACCGAACTGATCCGCTCCCTTGAGCTGAAGCGCTTCGAGGTGAGAGAGCTGATCAGAGCTCAAGAGAAGATGGCCGTCGCTCAGGCCGAGCAGACGCTGGAGAAGATTCAGAAGGAGATCGCTGAGCAGAAGAAGACCGAGGCCGAGCTGGAGAAGCTCTCCCACATGGACGACCACGTCCGTTTCCTTCAGGTAGGCAGGATGGCATGAGCCCTACGGACGCCATTGGTTCCACCAACGTACCACTGGAAGAACTATCAGTGAAACGGCCACAAGCCGTCTGCCCGTTGACAGCTGGGATCGGTCTGTTCACACGGGATTAGTATGACCTGATATAATAATCTGGGATCCTTTACGCTCGGTAAAAGTCACAGTGATCTTTCCTGACGTTGTGCGGTAATGATTCCCGACATGGGCTATTCAGACGAGACCAAACTACTAAAACCACCCCCATCTGAACGGGGTTAAACAGTATGTTTTCACACTCTTCGCTGCAGTGTTGTCATTCACTGCACGGTCCAGCTGAGCTGCCAGTTTCACCCTCAGTCGTCATTAACCCCAGCCCGACCTTCGGCCCTGTGATGACAGCGGTGTCCGACTTCAGAGGGCTGCTGGAGGAGGTCTGTCAGGGAGGCTTTGTCAGCATCTATGAGAAAGGTTGGACTGGCAGACTTTGTTTTTGAGACGGTGAAGAGTGTTTGTGCGTGTTTGTGTGTGTGTGTGTGATACCTGTTGATGTGACTGTATCTGTGTGTACAGTGAGAGACGCAGTGATCATCGCTTCCCTCAATCCTGACGCTCACATAGATTTGACGCTGCCAGGTGATGCTGAGACGAGTGTACGAATGGGAGAAGCCCTGGGTGTGTACATCGACCGTTTTAGTCGGCTGCTGTTCTTGTCATTGTGTATGCTGGTGTGTTACCGTGCAGCACACACACCTCTGTCAACTTGTTTGTTTACAGCCGAGTTTGCTGAGTCAGCCCCAAATGACGGGAGACCTGCTGCTGCTTCTGAAGCCACAGTCCACGTTCACACCATACCTGCAGCGTTCCCGTCACCTGGCCTGGACCAAAGTCCCGTAAACCCACGCAACCCATTCCTCCCTCCAGCTCCTACGTTTGCCTTCTCACCGTTTGGTAACTAGGGCAGACAGAAGAATAGTGGCATACCGTGTGTATACCATGGATATGGTCCTCATCCTGCCATTCTTGTTGTGTCTGCTCAGGTGTCAAATCCTCGGGATCCAGACAGAGGCTCCTTCAGCGCCGCTCCCTCCCCCGAAGAAAGTAGACTCCCAGTGGACTTGGAAAATAATTACTTGGAAAACATTTTACACACAGACTTTATTGCTGTCTGACTGACTTTTGTTGGATTATCTTTTGGTATTAATTACATTCTTTTCATGACCAGCTGTATTTATATCAGCAGCGATTAGAATACCACACATTATCTGTACAACGTTTTAGTATTTATGATTGCAGGATTTTATTCAAAAAATATTAATTTGTGCTGAGAATCATATTTTTTATGTGCGTATGTGTGATAATCTGTTCATGTGATGGGAAAAATCACCAGTGTCAGTGCCACTGGAGAAGACGGCACGATCCAGCTTCACCTCCTGCAGGGACGAATCCTGACTGAGGTGGTGGGTGCTGGTGGAAGCTTCTCTACACAAATACACAAAGTTTTTGTCATGAATGAACGTTGACCTGAGCCCCCGGCACAATATTCTAAGCCAATAGTAACAAAACTGTCTTTCAGAGATGGACTTTTGAAGATGGCTTTTAAATTGAACATGATATAGATGGATAAAATAATACAGATAGTTAATAACGATAACTATATTGGTCTTTATCTCCCAAGTGAAATTCACCAATAATTACTAGATTGAATTCATAAATGAAATTAACTAGTGCAGTATTGTGTGAAGAATTTTCTTCACTTTCACAAAAGTCACATTTCTAACCCCCGCGGGTCACGCCGGCTGACCGAAGTGGAAAAATTTATTTTGGTCAAATATCTAACACTCACCAAAGTGGAAAAACAATTTTTTTTCACTTCTTTGTCAAATTCCGATTACGAAAAATAACGATTTTTAATCTTCACTCTTCTGTCAAATTTCTAACCCCCGCAGGTCACACCAGCCCATTGAAGTGGAAAAACAAATTTCAGAAAAAGAAAAATTCTTCACATTTTGGTCAAATTTCTATCACCCGCGGGTCACGCTGGCTGACCGGAGTGGAAAAAGAAAAATTTCAGATTCATTTTTTTTCTTCCCTTTTGGTCAAATATCTAACCCCCTACCGAAGTGGAAAAACACAACTTTTTTCTTCTTCACTTTTTTGTCAAATTTCTAACCCCTGCTGGTTGCCTAAATTGAAAAAAGACAAATTGAGCAAAAAAGTTTTTCTTTTCTACTTTTTTACTACTTTTAATGTGTGACATATCATTAAATATATCATGACTAAATCTCCGCCATTTGTAAACCAAACCATGTGAAAATCAGGTAAAGATTCAGGGTCATTGTAGGTCGATGAGTCGTAGATATGCCGATGCATGTACTTCCACACCGAGTTGATCTGAGTCAGCCTGTTTCCTGGTTTGCTGGCTGTGATCGGAGGCTTCTGTGTGCAGCAGGTGAAACCTGAGAAGCTGTTATTTGCACACCTGTGAGCCACGCCCACCTTTGTCCCTCACACTCTCGTTGAGGGGAAAACATGGCAGCCGCAACAGCAACTATCTCTATTGAGCAAGACCAGTTTTGTTGTTCAGTGTGTCTGGAGGTTTTGCGAGACCCAGTGACCATCCCCTGCGGGCACAGCTACTGCCTGGACTGCATCGACGACTACTGGAACAGGACCAGACAGAAAGGCCTGTACAGTTGCCCTCAGTGCCGACAGGTGTTCAACCCGAGACCTCTGCTGAGCAGAAACACGGTTCTGGGTGAAGTGGTGGAAAGGATTCAGCAAAGCGGCTTTCGAGCTGCAGCTCAACACTCATCCAGACGTGAGCATGTCGAGTGCAGCGTTTGCTCGGGGAGAAGGAGCAAAGCGTTCAAATCCTGCCTGCTGTGCTTAGAGTCGTACTGCGTCGATCACCTGAGAGTTCATGAGGAACGCTTTCACGGGAAGTCTCATAAACTGATCCCGGCCGTAGATGAGCGGACGGAGAAGCTTTGCCCCGCGCACAGGAAGTTGCTGCGGGTGTACTGCCGCATGGACCAGCAGTGTGTGTGCTCCCAGTGTGCCAAAGAGAAACACAAGGGCCATGACGTTGTGTCCATTGAGGATGAGAGAGCAGCACAGCAGGTGTGTTTGAATGTTTCCAATTCAGTCCACGAATACTCATTAGTACCTTTTACCTGCATACGTTTACATTTTCAATCGCCAGACCGGCATTTATGTCTACAAATGTTTTTCTTATGAATCGTATGAAATGTCGCGTGACAAAAGAAGCGTCATGGTGACTGAGAGAAGCTCTGTCTACAATAGGCCAGCGAAAAACAACTCTTCATCACAAATAAAACACAAAATATTACTATTCCTACAAATATCAAGTCATATTTGAGTCAACCTTCACGTTTACCTTCACGAGGTCACTCCTTAGGCACTGGAATTATCTTCATTTGTTCAGATTTCACTTTCACTCCCTCACAGACTTTTCCTAGTCATTACTACAACTACTACTATTACCACTAAATTCTGTGTACCAAATAACCTGATTATATCATAGCGTGACAGAGGAACAAATAGTCAGTATTCAAACCCATCTACATGTCTGTGGACGACCCCACGTACTTGTATGTTGACATACAGACGGAGGACATCTCTTCCAGTCCTCCAGGCTCCCTGTGTGATGGAATCCTTTCACTGACAGTCAAAACTTGAGCTCTCCTGTCGTCATCCATCCTTCTTTATTTTCACACAGAAAAAACTCCAAGACAGCTCTTTGAAGTCTGCGCAGAAACTGAAAGACGCGGAGCGAGAACTCCGATATGTTGTCAGATACGTCAAGGTGAGTGTGTTTACCGTCGACACTGTACGGGTGAACTTTGAGGGTTCGGGCTAACTCGTCCACAGCACTCCACCGAGGCAGTGGTGGAGGAGAGTGAGAGGATTTTCTCCAAGCTGATCCGCTCCATCGAGAAACAAAGCTGTGATGTGAAGGACGTGATCAGAGCGCAGGAGAAGGAGACGGTCAGTCAGGCTGCAGAGCTTCTGGAGACCATACAGAGGGAGACAGCGGAGCTCAGGAGGACCAGTGCTGAGCTGGAGAGGCTCTCTCACACAGAGGACCATGTCTACTTTCTGCAGGTATGAAACGGAAGTATGCATGAGGAAGGATGCTTGTTTGATCATCATTAAGTCTACAGGAAGCATCTGAAAGACTTTGTCACAAAAAAGGACAAAGAGGCGACCACAACAAACCTGTTGAAGCCCTAAAAAACAACAACATACAGTATATATATATACAACACGCTGCAGATTGACGTTTGAGTGAGAAGGGAGACACAATGGATGGGGTGAAGCGAGTCCCTGCATTCTGCAACTTCACCATTAGATGTCACCAGATCCTTCACTCCAGACCGACACAACTGGAATCTGCACATTGGAACAAACGGCAGAGCCGTCAGAGAGAATAAAACCAAGAATAAAAATAAGATGGAGGCACCGTTGTTTCATTAACGTCGATAACGCCGCACAAAGTGACATATGTAAACTAGTTACGACTGAAATGTCAAATAATTAGAAACATGTCGGATTGTGATCCCATCCCATCTAATGAGGCCTGTGGTTGATGGATTGTTTGTCATTACAGAAGTGCAAGTCTCTCCATTTCCCAGCTAAGACGATAGAAATGCCCAGCACTGATCCACTTCAATATTTGATGTATAAAACCATCAGAGGAGCCCTGGCTCATCTGAAGGACAATCTGCAGGAAACGCTCGAGAGAGACTACAGCAGGATCTCAGATAAGAGTAGGTCTCCTCTGATGCCGAGTCCACCACGCCTACATCAGTGGACTCAGAGTTAACGGACATGAACGTGTCTTTTCTTCATTTCCAGTGTTTTCACTGAAGGAGCCCAGCAATCCAAGTACTAACAAAGGGACTGAAAGTATGTGACATTAGGTGTTAATAACAGCCAAGAACAAGGGAGGTGTCTGACATGTTCTACTCTGAATCCGTCACAGCAAAGGAAGCTGACGTACTGTTCAACTCAGAACCAAAGGCAAGAGATGAATTTCTACAATGTGAGTATTCAAGTGTCTTCGACATCAGGGTTTCTGATTCAAGCGGTAGTGAGACGCCCCCCCCACACACACACTACATTCACTCTGTTCAGGGACGCTCCCCCTGCAAATCTTGACATTTCAGGAACTCCATCAGTGAATGACGGAGGTGAACGTGGATTTTATGACGCTCTAGATATTCTTCATCGATCTACAGTTCAGCATTGACGTGTCGGCTGCTGAAGATCAGTCTCAGTTCAGTGTTTCAGTTCATCGTCTCGTTTGTCGTTGAAAAGCACCGTGACTGAACTGACCCCACCATCTTTGATTAACGGGTGTTGTGTTGCCGGGCAGACTACCACGAGATCACGCTGGACCCAAACTCCGCCAACGCCTACTTGTGCTTCTCCGACGGTCAGCGCGCGGTGACCACGCGTTCAGAGCCCCAGACGTATCCCGACCACCCTGACCGCTTCAGCAGCTGGGCCCAGGTGCTGTGTCGAGCAGGGATGGCCGGTCGCTGCTACTGGGAGGTGGAGTGGGCCGGTAAGGGCGGAGTTTCCATCGGCGTCTGCTACAAAAATATGAGCAGAAGCGGAGGCGGGAGTGACAGCAAACTGGGACACAACTCCAGATCCTGGAGTCTGGACTGTTCCTACTCTGCCTGCTCGTTTCAGCACAATAAGCAGAGTGTGCCCATCGCTGCGCCCTGCACCAACCGGATCGGAGTGTACCTGGACTTCAGGGGGGGAGGTTTGTCTTTCTACAACGTTTCTGACTCCATGGCTTTACTCCATAAAGCCCAGGCTACGTTCGCCCAGCCTGTATACCCAGGGTTTTGGGTGGGACTGGGCTCCACACTGAGGCTGACTGCACTGCGTCAAAGGCCCAACAGCTGTTAAACACACTGAGCAAGAAGGAAAAAAAAGAGAGACGGAGGTTTGTGCTCGAAGCTTTGGATTTTAATAACCCTGCAACCCGGGAGCAGCACACACACACATCAGCTTAGATCTTATTGAAGGCAGCAACATCTACGCTCTGGACCTGCAGGAGGGAAAGAGGGACTGTTAGAGACCCATTTTATTTCAGCATATAATTTAGAATGTCAGTTGGTACAAAGTCCATAATAAAGAATTTCACATTAAACACTGAGTTTGACTTTTTAATGGAAATTCTGTTATTTAAGGATTAAGTCTCACACACAAAACCAAACCCTACAACCTCAGGTTCATGTCAGACAGAGTAACAAATTCCACAGCAATATTTAA
>CAAKHB010002237.1:25267-41399 GCA_901007665.1 Aeoliscus strigatus
CCCCAACCAATATCAGTCTAGTTTCTCACCTGGGCTCCTCTTCCTTCTCTGACCGGTGGACTTCTATAATCACAAATCAATCCGACGTCCCCCAGACCACCACTGACCTTTACCTTCGTCACCAGTCTAAGCTCATCACCGTATCATCCCAAACTGCCCCACGGTTACAAACATCAGGACCACTCGGTTCCAAGAGAGTGATGATCTTTAACATTCCCAGACTAATTTGATCTTAATTATCCTCGATGACACTGAACACCGGAGGGAAACACAACTTTGGTGCAGAGTTTTCATCTGCTGCTCATTACTCAGATAAATGTCTGCTGACGAACTTCACTGTCAAAGTAATTGTGTGTGTGCGTCCGTCAGCGTGACGCCGACTGTGCAGGTGATGTGGAGTCATGCTGAGTCAGAGAGTCGTGCAGAATAGAAATTTCACCTTTGTGAAACAACAGCAGTCAGCAGCAACACACTCCTGGTGGTGATATGACTCCTAGTTGCTTTTATCTTGTGCTCTATGAATACAATTGGATTGGTTGATTGATTGATATTGGCAATAAATGTGCAGACCAAGTCAGACAATAACACCAGCGACACTGCATGAAACATGAAAAATTAAACACCATTAAAAGTTAAAATCCCATCAGGACCATGGCAGAATGCACGCTGCATAAAAATCAAAACAAAGCAGTTTCTTCCTCAGAATGTGAACGCTCAATGTCCAAAACGTTTTCAAACAACAGTGTATACCCACACCGGGGTGTCGTCTAATACCCTCCTCCAGAGTTAGTTCGTCACAGGGGTTTAAGAATAGAGCTCCGCTCTGGAGCCCTTTTGATCCATCACTTGACATGAACCGTAATTTTGACTGCAGGATTCATGACACACGTTTCTCAACAAAACATGCGTAACTCCCTCTGTGATTACGGCCAATCACAAAGACGTCAGTGGCGGTGAAAACGCATACGTGTCTAAAATTCCTGATTTTTGCTGCGCTCATTGTGCCTTTTGTCACAGAAGATCCTAGAACTGTGTCTGTCTTCGGAGCCAATAATCCCAAGTTAAAAATGAAAGCTCTTCACCATCAGAACATCACAGTCATCACATCACTGTCAGTGTTCGATGTGACTCAGAGATCCAGAAATGTGAATTAAAGCATTAGGGAAACACAAACTCCTTCATGGGAATAGAATCACCAGTCAGTTTATTAGGTACATCTAGATTAAACCAGTGTTGTACAATTGTGTAAATTTGTCCCAGACAAATGACAAAAAAAAACAAACAAAGAAAAAGCATGACCACCAAGGCTGATAGCTGGGAAACATGGTGACAAAATGAAAAATAGCTGGTGGGTCTTGTACTCACAGGAAGTGAATTCAACCCTACAACCACCAGATACTTAAAAACGTAGTATCATGTCAGGCCAACATGTACTTCAGTGCATCTGAGCTATTTCCTTCCTTGAACATACAGAACGGCAGCACACGTTTCCTCTCTTACTAAACTCAGAGGCAAAGTTGAAGTCCAACATTCAACCACAGTGGAATACCAAATGTAAAGAAAACCATGTGAGAGTGAAATCTCTTTAATCCCTGTTAGCAATTATCTCAACACAGATTTTCAGACACTGTACAAATGGACTCTACCTCCATTCTTCTTCTCTCTCTTTTCCAGCCAAAACCCAGCGGAGCGTTATCAGCACGCTTGTAATCATTTATTTTAAAGCTTTTACTTCACTGACAATTTTAATCATCTTATCCTCAACGGATTTCCTCCTGTTGCAACAGGATTCGCTGGACAGGTGCAGTTTGAAAAAACATTGTTCTTTGGGCGTGATTAGTTCTGGCTCAGTGTGGATTGAGAGACAAAACCGTGAGGGAAATGTGTAGTTTTAATTTTAGGCAATTCATGCGGACATGGCACATTAAACATTAAACATTCATTAAACCTCGTCCACACGTTTGTTGGTAGTTGCATGTCAATATATAATTTTTTTTTTCCTTTCATGTCAGTAACAAAAAAAACCTCATGAAACTTTGTAGAATAGGAGTCTGTGCTGCTGTTTAGATCTGGAAACAGCAGTTTTGCCTTTCGACAACTGCGTGTCGTTATTCCTTTTGTTTGATGGTCAGTGTGCATGAGCGTGTGAACCAGGCCATCGTCCCTCCAAGTATCGCACATGACTCACAGACACGCTGGTTTCAATAGCAGGGAAAGCCCAGGTGTAACAAACAATATTGACAATAGCTCTGCTGCATTTTTGTGATCCCAAAGCTCCAATGAGCCATCATGCATATCAGATGAGATCCCAGTGGATGACAACGAGCTCAACGCTGCATCTGGGAATGATCGAGCTGAGGAGAAGCATTTGTCTCATGTGCATGTGTCCTTTGTGGCTTGCCGACGTTTCTATAAATATCTTATGCTTTAATTTCACGCTGCTCTAGGTCCCCACAAACAATTCATATTTTCCCCTGCAACAAGATGCTGATATATAACTGTGGCACATGATCATGTGTCTGATAGAACTACCATTAGTGGTCAACTATTCAAATAGGACAAGAGTTGCAGTAATAATGTATAATATCAGATAATGTATGGTAAAATCTGTGCTTGTGCTGTGTTTGGAAGTGCACTGCGTACAAGCATCACAACTCAGCCATGAGACAACAAACACCTCCGTTCCTGAGTCTCGCCAATGCCAGACATCAGCTGTATCCATCTAAGTCGGGCTGACAGCGACAGCAACATGCCGCTGACGTGAAGTCGTCCAATTCCAGTCCCCTCTGGGAATGATTGAACACGCCTGTCCTGCTATCGTTTTCCCAGGGTTTCACTAGAGGTGACATCGCTTTCATCACCCCAGCTGACTGGATGCAAATGAATGATTTTTGAGACGGAGGGGTGGTGGGGGGGGGGCGGTGGGCGGTGGCCTCGCACCCAGGAGAAGGAGTGAATAATGCATTAGATACACTGACTTTCTTCAAATGAAATAACACGCTCAAAAGAAAATGACTATTTCACTCAGACGGATTACTACCTGTAAGTCAGTGCTCTGCCTCAGAGCAGCATTCATTTACATTTAGTTCCAGGCAAAAAAAAAAAAAAAGGCTTGAGTTACACAGTTGTGTCAAGGTCCCCCATGTCGACGAGGACATGGAGGCGTTAACGCTACAGGAGAGCCGGCCGACGGTTGCTTTGGACACTACTAAACACTCAGGTAGCCTTCACAAAGCGCACTGGTACGACATGACATTCCTTTTGAAATACCATTCCACTTCTTTCACTTCTGAAATATTTATCATTTTTAATGCACACGTCACACATTTGATAACTAAATAAAAAGGTGTCTGGACATACTGACCTTTGCGTTTCCCACAGCAGGTCAACAACCTATGAAACTTCTGTGATTGTCGTCAATGAGCATTATGTCTTCATGGAGAAGGAACCTGTAAATACTTCATTAAATCTCCATCATGTGTGATTTGAGCATCAAGTACTCATCGTGACTTAAATGTCACAGGTAGAGGAATGTTAATGAGGAAAATGTGCATCACGAGTATCCTGTTGAATGGTAACTGTGATACTGTCAGACTCTGAAATGACCCCCCACCTCCCCGACCCTTTTAAGCATTGTAACTCGTCGAAACCTAAAGTGCCTGTGGACACCGTCGTTTCAGAGCTGTTTTTTTTTCGCTGCACCGAATGTTTTTGACATTTAATCGAGTCTCACATCAGGCCTGGCGATGAATAAAAACCTTTTTTTTGTGTTTGTCATCTACAGTATGTTGACATTTGCAAAAGGTGGATGGAGATGGGCTGCCAATGTTTGCAGAGTCACTCACAGCTCGACGTCATCCCAGCACTTCCTGCACGATCCGTCAGGATGAGTCACAAGTTATTCTGTTGTCTCGTTGCTCTGAGATGGTGGTGTCTTCTACAACACATGAACAGAAACGTTATCTGTGTAACCTCTGGTTTCACAGTAATAGTCAGGCTGCCTGCATAATTTGAACTGTTTACATGGTGAATGAGTTCATAAATTAATGAATATATAGATTAATTAACATTTCTACAGGCAAATGACGAAAAACTGGTGCTTAATTCCACTAGTATTCACTCATTCATTCATTCATTCATTCATTCATTCATTCATTCATCATCTCTAACTTGCTCCAGTTAGAGGTCAAGGTTGGGTTAGAGCCCATCTCAGCTACAAGCGGGCAAACGGCAAGGAAGTCGCCTGGCAGTCGAGTCTCTGGATGAGTCTCACACCTACGGGAAATGTAGAGTGACTGATTAACCTCAGTGTGCTTTTGGAGGAGGGAGGAAGCTGGAGAACCTGGAGAGAACTCAGGCAGACACAAAGAGAGCATGTAAACCCCACACAGAAAGAGACCTTCTCTGTGAGGCGACAGTGCGAACCACTGTACCAACGTGTCGCCCTCCACTAAAAAAAAAAAATCATTTTCTTCATCTGCCTCTTAGAATGAACTGTGCTGCTCCATCAAGCAAAGAGCTGACCGCAACGTTTGAATTCATTCAGCCTACAGCTGATTCTTTCATACCAATATATCTACTTATGTTTGCTTTTATATCACATTTCTCCAAATAACAGAAGAAGGTGTGGATTGTTGCTGAATGTCTGCAAGACAAATATACATCGTTGACTAAATTCTTTCCCATTACAGCTGCTTTGAAAGACATTTCAAGAAGACTCAAAGCTGTGTCAGACTGACCGTTCTGATCTTCTTCTTCTTCTTCTGGTGTGTGTCTACAGGATGTAACACAGAATGGGATGAGATCAGGTGCTGGGTGAGAGCTGAAGTTGGGCAGGTGGTCAACATATCCTGCTCAGAGGTCTTCCAGCATTTTTCCAGCGATCAAGGTTGGTTAAACATCCTCAGTCAGAGAGGAACAACGGTTCAGATGGTGACCATGGTACAAATGCAGGCTGAGAGCTCAGACCGGTCGAGGCCGATGTCACACTCTGTTTAATATACCTCTGCGTCTAAAACCATCACACGTGTGGAGAAATGACTGACTCCGTTTGTTGCTCTGTGCAGCTCCAGTTTTAGATTTCACCTCTGAACTTTTCTTCTCCTTGTGTTTGTCCATATCAGGGTTTGTTTACAGGAAGTGCACTGTTGATGGCTGGTCAGAAATGTATCCACCCTATGAGGAGGCCTGTGTGTTCAGCGACGACGGCGAGCCTGAATCCGAGGTGCAGAGACAAACGTCTGAGTTTCAACTGATGCATGAATAAAAATGTATTGAGTTCAATCATGAATTTCCAAGATGGATTTGGATGCTGTACGCGGAGCTGAACTGATCCCGGTGTGATGGGAACGTGTGTGTGACATTTTATGTGGCATTTCATCAGGAAACATCCCACTGGTGCCGTTGATTATCAGAGCGGAACAGCTCTTATCTTTCCTCTCCTGCATTCTTTCTCCGTCTCTGTCTCCAGACCAGCTACCTCTCCACTTTCAGACAGGTTTACACAGTGGGTTACGCAACCTCGCTCGTCTCCCTCATCACAGCCATTGTGGTGTTCTCAGCCTTCAGGTGAGAGCAACTAAACACACACTCTCCTACTGCACTCACACACACACACACGTGTATGTCATGACTGATAAGTCTGTGAGTCATTCAATAATTCAATTATTATGAATTTGTCATTTTGTAATTGTAAATACTCATTTACCCGTGAAACTATGAAATGACCTATGACCTCACTACAATGTAAATGAATACGATCTGTTTTAACCTGCCTGTGTTTGCAGACAGGCAGACGAATGACTGACGTCACAATCAATTCACTAGGAATCTCTAAGCATGTGTTATTAAAACGAATAATTGCATTCATGCAGACATCATGTGAATGGGATCACCGGCTGCCCAGTCTGAAACAGGAGCAGAAAGTAGCTGATACACATTTCGATGGGATACTCATGTTGCTCTGTATGCGCTGGATCAGCAATTCTCTACAAACACATGAGCATTCACCACTAAATTTGTCTTCCTCCATCTATGTGTACGTGTGCAATCGTCCAGAAAGTTCCGCTGCACCAGGAACTACATCCACATCAACCTGTTCTCCTCTTTCGTGCTGAGAGCCAGTGCCGTGTTCATCAAAGACGCTGTGCTCTTTGCTGACGAAACCCTGGACCACTGCTCCATGTCAACGGTAAGGCTTCTAATTAATCACTTCATTCTGTTTCCATCCTAATAACGATTCCTACATTAGCTGTGTGATCGAGTTAACGAGGAATAGACAGGAAAGAGTGTAAGAGAGGAAGACCTCAGGAAAACTAATCACCTTTGTCATTTGTCAGCATGTCATGAACAAGACATGAATTATTGTATTATTTTTCCAACAATATAATATATACACATACAGCAAGTTGTGACATGTTTGGATTTTATTTTTTTTTTGGTAATAAAGTAACAATGTGTTAAAACTAGTTTTCCACATTTAAATGGTTTTTTTTCTTTTTCGTTTTTCTGTTTTATTTTCTATGATCTTCTGCTCCATCACATTGCTTGTTTTTAAATGTTACACTGTTTTTCTTCAAACCAACCAAAGCCAAGACATACACTCATCAGTAGGTTGAATGTATTCATTCTCTAGCACAGTCTAATCTATCTTGACTCTGTTTACAACCCATTGTACCAAAGATGTACTAATGACTCAGTTTGTAAAACTGCAAAAAGAAAATTATGCGTACTCGATGAGGGATGATTAAAACTGGAGAAAATGGCGCAAAAGAAATGGAAGCTAAGCTCTAATTATCTTATTAACAAAATTGCAGAAAAGTGCACTTACATGTTCTTTCTGTGGCAGAATGCTGCAGGAGCCTCGAACAGCAGCAGACACTACTGAGATCGGGCCCACGCAGGCTGATTACAAGCAGGAGACCTACAGAAAGACATTTAAAGATCACAGAGCACACACTGTCTAACAATATCAGAAAGAATCGTTAGAAAGAGTAGTCAAACTGATGTCGGATAATGGAACTCTGCTGAGTTTGTCGTTGTTTGGTTCAGGCAGCATGCAAGTCGGCTGTAGCCTTCTTCCAGTTCAGCATCCTGGCAAATTACTTCTGGTTGCTGGTGGAGGGCATGTACCTGCAGACCCTCCTGGCTCTGACGTTCGTCTCACAGAGGAAATACTTCTGGTGGTACATCATGATTGGATGGGGTGAGTAGGGAGTCAAAGGGTCATGACCTCATTATAAAGACAGTGTTTCAGTTACTAAATGCCTCATGGTGCGTGAAGGTCATCTATGCCATTAAAAACAGCATGAATTCATTAATGTTTTCACTTTGTAGGACTCCCGTCAATAGTTCTTATCCTCTGGGTGTTGACAAGATTCTTCTATGATGACAGAGGGTATGATGTATCACAATATATCCAATGAAACACATTCAGCGATTCCACTGCTATGATGTTGACTTGTTTCCCTGAGTATTCCTAGTGTTCGTGCTTGTATTTTGAATTGACATCATTACATTTGGCTGTGTTATAGTTGCTGGGATGACACAGACAACGTTGGTATCTGGTGGATAATTAAAGGACCAATAACAGCCTCACTGCTGGTGAGTGTACGAGCCGTTCAATGCTCTCGTACGTCTGCCCTCAGTATATATCATAAATAGTGTGAAGCGAATTAGCAAACTTTTTATATCTATCTATCTATCTATATATTTTTTTTCAACAGCACTGTGTGTGATCAACTGTACAGTTGTATATGTGTCAACCAGGTCAACATTGTCATCTTTATCAACGTGATCCGGATTCTGGTCCAAAAGCTGAAATCTTCCGCCATGGCCGGAAACAATGACACAGGTCATTTCATGTGAGTCAAACAAATAACAATAACAAATCCGTTGGGCAGGAGATTGATGCAAGTGATTCAAAATAATTTGAGGAGAATGGTGCATGATGGATATGGCTCAGCAACACGCCATGTCTGTGTTTGCATAAACACACATGCAACGTTCTGCAAATGAGGTCACTCGGCTTGCAAAAGTCCAAACTAAGCAGAGCTGATCAAATATAAACCTGCACATCTTCGTCTGCACATTGTGTTTGGTGCGAATAAACATGATACACTGTGAATAAATCCGACATTACATACAAGACATAACCAGCGTGATCATGTTAGCAGTGTGAATGCTGTTAGCCTAATGCTGTTAGTCTGAAGCTAGTGGTGTGGCTGTGTGCAAAAAGATGTGTGTGTTCACATGATTAACTCACAAACAACACAAACATTAACATATTTCAACTTTTGATCTCCTGGAAAATGATAGAACTGGATTATATTTTCTGAGTTATTACAAAATCAGCAACATTCTGCAACATTCTGCTTCCGGTGTGTTCTGTGTCCCCGTCCGAAAAACTGGCTGTGGAACGGCGGAGTTAAAAGAGGACAAAACAGACTGAATACTGTTGAATGAATGCCGATGCCTTTGTTGTGGCGTTAGGTTGGTGGCGACTCTTGCTCAGCTGTATTATTTTAGAATGAGAGTACACAAAAATAGCAAACGATATCATAAATAGATGTCGGTGCCGCCATAACAGGATTGTTGCACCGGCTCAATGAATCTTTGAAAAGCCTCATCCCAGCTGTGATGGGATTCAGATGGATGTGTGACGTAAAAGACGAAGACACAAATCCCAGGTGTGACATTTACAATCCTATTAAAAACCTGGAAACGAGCACTATCTGAGAATCTTTAATCTTGCGCCAGTGGCGGTCGCCATATGATTATTGTTGTTATATTGAGCATTCAGAATGTCAATTGATCTGTATTTGCATTTTGAATCGATCGCCTGTTTATGACCAGACATCTTATCTTATCTTATCATGTGACGAAAATCACCAAGATTAAAGAGGTGTGTCGGCGCAGAGTTATAATGTCACCACAAGTGACGACACTGACATGACATTCCCAATTCTCTGATCTCCTTTCAACGAATGCACCCGTGTCATTTCACCCCACTGATGTGGCCGGTGAGGAAAGGTCGGTTTGTTGAATAAACATGGAATCTCTGACCATGTTGGCACGACTTTTGATAAACTTATAGGGGTAATGCAGCGTCGCTTTTGACATTTAAGACGGCAGACGCATTCAACTGGCACCGACTGACCTCGCAATACTGAAATTAGAGGTGACTGTTTCATGTTCTGAAGGCGTGTTCTCATGCGACGTTTCTGACTGTATTTCTCTGGTTTCCCTCAGAAGGCTGGCTAAATCCACCCTGTTCCTCATCCCTTTGTTTGGGATGCATTACACCGTCTTTGCCTTCCTGCCTGAGAACACCGGAGTGGCAGCCAGACTCTACATTGAACTGGGGCTGGGATCCTTTCAGGTACAACACAATGGAGTCACGGCAGAATAGAGAGTCTGAATCCTCAGAGCAGATCTGAAGTAGGAGGCTTTCAAAATAGGCCCATTTTGGTGTTGCTCCTCTCCCAGCTGTAAAGCGACCTTGTGTTGCTGCATAAAAGTGACCTATTGTTATTATTTTATGTTCACAGCAGACATTTCTGTGACTGAGGGAAAAGCAATAGGTTTGATGTGTCCCAGTAAGCCACTGAGCCAAAACCAGAACCCTGAAACAGAAAAAGATAACGGGTATCCAGTTACCTCCTTAAAACCAATAGTGGTGGAAAAGAATAAATGTATGACCATTTACCCCGTCCACTTGGAGATAAAATCACCTTTGATGAAATTGATCCCCCAGAATTTAAAATATTCATTCTTATAATTTCAGACAACTAATAAGACTCTGTCAGAACTGATTTTAAATCACATTTATTTATGTGTGCGAGGAATAGTTTGTCTCAATAGGGACGTGAAAACGTCTGGAAAAGTTTCCTTTGGTAACTGGACAGTATATAGTATACTGTACAAGTTGTATGGTCCAAAAGCATCACTGGGTGCCTGAAGGTCCTTAACTGTAAAGGGTTTCATACTGTGAAGAATCTGTGAATACCTTTAGGTATAAATAAGTCTGTTGCACATTTAAACATTTTTTTTTTTCTTTTTATGGATCACATTCAATAGAAGATAT
The DNA here is from genome assembly GCA_901007665.1 of Aeoliscus strigatus. Classification (NCBI taxonomy): domain Eukaryota; kingdom Metazoa; phylum Chordata; class Actinopteri; order Syngnathiformes; family Centriscidae; genus Aeoliscus; species Aeoliscus strigatus. The sequence continues at coordinate 35,352 of CAAKHB010002237.1, forward strand.
GAATTGAAATAGTTACATTATCTGGGGAATTGAGTCCCCAGGGAATGGGTGTGTTGTAAACTACAAAACTCTCTTTTACAGGGTTTTGTGGTGGCGCTGCTTTACTGTTTCATGAACACAGAGGTAGGTGAACGTAGGTTTTCTCATTCAACCATTTATCCATGTGCCATGGGCCTCAGCCTAGAGAAAGGGGCTTGGTGCTGAAAAGACTTTCTCCCTCCTGAGATTTACCAAGTATCTAAAACAATGTTTAAGTTAGAAAATGACTCTTGGTTTTAGGTTGTGGGATGGTTTCTTTTTGTGTCTAAGACAAATGACAGCAGTCGTTGTACAGTATGTCATTCGCTGCAGGTCCAGACGGAGTTGCGGAGGTGCATATGGAAGTGTTACAATCAAAATCACCTCACTCCAGCAAAGCGGAGCATCACACAGATCACGATTCGAGCACGTGGGGGTCTCAGGCGGCCGCCTTCAACCGGCAACATCTCCTCTGTATGATTTGACAGACTTTTCAGAGAGAGAAGGACTGAACAGAAGACCCCTGTGAACGCTGACCAGCGACTGAGGAAACGAGTGTACAGCACACATACCTCTAAGGTCAACCTGCCTTCCCTCTTGGATCCTGGCTGCAACAAAACCACAAAGGATCACGTGATTGGTCAGGAGGATAATTCCACAAGTTTACATGATGCTCCTTGGGTTCACACATGTGACAATGCTGAACAATTGCACAGAATCAGCGGTAAAAACAATAAAAGGATGTTCATGGTCAGGTTACGCGGTCTGAGGTGGTCTGCTTGAGAAATTATGTACACTTCTGTTGATCTGACCAGACCCAAGATGTCTGTGAGGATAGGGTAAATAAAGTACAAGTACATAAATAAACAAACAAATACATTCATTGTTTATTCATTCTTCTCCAGTGTCAGCTTGGATTGACACTCAGCAGCCGATCAATTCTCCAATGCTGTACGTTCCACTCATTATCCTTATCAAACAAGAGTATTTAACACTGAGTATTACACTGTGTGGAATAAGTCCAATAAAATACTCTGCAGCATGAGTGTTGTCTCTGTAAATATGTAAACAAAAATACACAGTCAGCGAAATAATCACAGTTCTCACATGTACAACAACAAACCACATATTTATTTAGCAATTAAGTTTACATAACCTCATGAATGTTGGACACAAGACCACATTACATGTGCCACCTTCACAGATGGAACACGAGCTGGATGGAAATGATTCACTCCTTTATTTTTTAACATGTATTTTGCTTGTTTTGCTATGAATGACTGTGATTACATGACTTCATAATACACTCTCCCCCAGTTGTCAAAGATGCACATCCACACTGTGAAAACAAGTACATAAACCTACATAGAAAACACAGTCACAAACAATACAGGTCTTCATCAAGAGGTCTGCCGGTGTGCCAAATTTTACATTGGACTGTATTATTATACCATATATATACTGTGTATGTATATATATAGTACAAAGAAATATTCAATTTGTACACTATGGCAATTAACAGCAGGCAACATTAAGAGCAGCTGAGCAACAACTGTACATTCAAAACATTGTCATCAATAAAACTCGCACAAAAAACACTTAATACGACCGTTTCAGCAGTCGGGGGGGGTGGGGAAGAAGCATCTAAACACAGATATGCAAGACCGAGAATAATTACAGTGAATAGTTTGACATTTTACAAACTGTCAAACCAAGAACTAGGACATACCTCTCTATTTTATGGGCTCTGAGCTAGCTTGTGGATTCAGCTGTGATTATATGACGTGGATAATCAGTAATAATTTCTGAGGTGCTTCTTGTGGGCCTTTTTTAAACATCTTTGGTTAAAAACAAATTAGCAGTTTCAGCATTCTTTCATTTGATGTGATGAGCTAACCCCAGGTCGGCTAACTGGCTGTTTGCACAAACAGAGGAGAAGAGCGGTCGTGATCGAATGCTCAGCAAGAAGCTGAATGTTTCCTAAAATGCCTTGCAACTGTTTATTTAAAGTGTCTACAAAGTTCAATATCAAAATGCTGAACTGACTGTGAGGAAATGTATTTTTTATGAGATGTATTCAAAATTAAGCTAAAGTTGCCAAACATAAAAACCGCACAAAACAGCAAAAACACTGAATTGAAGAAAAAGTGCTTGTAATTCCCTCAGTAAATGTTTAAAACTCAAGACAGGTCACAGTTTTATTTTGAACAGTGGAGAGGAAATTTTGGGACTTCAGCAAAGGCACAATATTTGCAGTATCGTTAAATTTTCAAATCCTTGTCAGTGAGCCCATATCAAATACCGAACATTTAGAGACCTGTTGACCTGCTGATTTATGTGAAGTTAAAAAAAAAAAAGAAGACATAAAACATATCAATGTATAATGTAAACCATAAGTGCTTCAGGTGCCGCTCTGTCACCTCACCCATCCTAAAAACAAAAACCATGGCTGAAAATCCAGCTGGTCCAAACATTCCTCTCCCCATAGGCTGTATAAATGAAGTGGTCCATGTTCTGACAGCTGATGTCAGCGGATGATTTCGTGGTCTGAGTCACTCGTTTGTCTTCTTCTTGAGGAAATCATGGCACTATTCAGAAAAAAAAAATCAGATTATACAGAGCGTATTCTTTAGGGTCCTCGCCTCCTTGTGATTTCACCATGGTGACCATCCACTTTCTCATCCAAAAATACATACACATCTTGCTCCACAACACCCAAATAGAAACACTGGGTGAGATGAGGCTTCTGTGGTCCACTTCTTTTATACAGTCTATGCTGCAGTCAAACTCAGAATGTACACCTTGGCTGCCACCTTGTGACAGACAAACATACAACACAAACACGCTCTCCTTTTCTCCACACACAGTAACAGCTTTGAGACATGGTCGTTTCCATCTGAGCTGATTCAGACTCAGAGTGACGGCTGGTGATAGAACACGTGAGCAGCAGCAGAGTGTTTGTTCACACACTCTCGTACACACCTTGTGTTTTATCTGTTTCAGTTGGTACCATTCACAATTTATTTACATTTTATATGACTTTTTTTTTAACATTTAAACATTTGCTCTAGTTCTCTTATAGTACTTTCCGTTCATTGTGTTGTTTTTTCTTCCAGCAAACAGCCATTGGATTAAATCTATGCTCTATTTCTAAATATATGTATTTATATAACATACATAATACAACTCCACATGACACTCGTTTATGGAAAACAAATATGCATCCCTATCTGTTTACCATGTCTTAAATCCAGTCTCTCATACATTCATTTATTCGAATAAATCCTCCTTCCAGATTATTTCCTCACCTAGACCGTCATCGCTTTATTTTAAACAAAAATTGAGAAAATGAACGACAAGATTGTCAAGAGCTGTCACATTAAAGCGTTTTTCTATGTTGACTGTTACAACAGTTTTCTGATCACGTTTTTTGTTTGACATAGAACTGGAATAATAACTTTATATAAATAACTAGAACTAGAACATAGAACCAAAAGTCTCACTAAAGCGGCGGTGATGAAGAGCATTACTCAAGTCTTCTCCGATATATTATGATTTAAAAAGAAGAAAACAACTCCACATTATTCACAAGATAGCATTAGTAATAAAAATGAACAATAACAAGCCAAAAATATCTTTTGCAGCTCGCAATGATAAGAATAATAATATCCACATTAAACACACCAGTCTGTACATTCTTTGCAGGAAATGACTTCCCATTCATGTATCGGACCATTAGAAATAAAAATGATAGCTATTGGGGACTGACGAGGCACTTGGGGACGTGAACAATGTAGTTGATTCGATTCCAACTTCTCATGAAAACAGACTTAATACAAGGAACTCTGCGATATTAGAAGTCAAAATCCAATGTGTCACTCTCACGATAAAATACTGTACATGTGAAGTCATGGCACGATTCATGAAATGGCACAGGTATGGTGTTTTTTCACAGTTTCAGACACCTCGTCTGTTTGTGGGGATAAATCAGTCATAAGTGTTAATACATAAAGTTCTACTGAAGCACTCATTCATTTTGGCACTATATTTATATATATCTTTTAAAGAAATAGTTTGGAGTAAATCGTGCAGATATTCTTCACTTCATAAGATGACGTCTACAGATTTGGGCTCCAGTTCCAGTTTTTTTGGAAAAGTTTGTTACAATATTGGTCTATTCAAGGACAACTTGAGACGAATAATAAATAAAATCTCATCAAGACACCAAAAATAACTATATACATGTCCATGAGTCGTGTTTTTTTATATCTTTTGACATACTTTGTACTTGATGGCTGACTGTAGAAAAAAATTGAGACAAAATGTTTAACCAAAGAGCATTTGTACAAGCTAGATGAAGGTTGGTTGGTATTTACCTTAGGACCGCGGATCAGATCCATTCATCCAACCTCTATGGCACTTTGAAGCACATTTACGTTACACACCGACAACCATCACGGCTGCAGTTTGACTTATTTTTACAACCATCAATGCTGCAAAACTTCTGCTCTGTGGTGTGTGTGTGTGTGTGTGTGTGTGTGTGTGTGTGTTTCAGGGGTATTATTAGCAGACAGAGAAACTCTTTGTCAAATCTGGAATTGATGAAATTTTGTGCATTATTTATCATTTATGGACCCTGACTGGCAGGAAAATACACGAAAAGATCTGAAGCCAAATTCTTATCTGGACCGCTTTGGCCTGGTCTGGTTGGTCTGGATGGGTTTAAGAGTAACGGCACCTTGAAGTTGACTCGGGCCAGTCAGAGGCTCAGGTGGGTAGGCTGATGTTGGCGTTCTCCGCCAGAGGGCTGGACATCCGAATCTGGGAGCTGCTCTTGCTGAGGATGGACAGCTGAGTCCCGCCATTCACTCCACTGCTGGCCAACGAAGGGTGCCTCTGCTGCTTCAGGTCCACAGCAAAGTACCGGTTCACCGTCCAGCTGCGCCATTTCCTCTTGATCTCCGACTGCACCTTCAGGGAGAAACTTCACAAGGTCATTTTTAATGTACTTTACGCTGCAACAGCTCCATGAAAGGTTTTGTAAATTACTCCGACCACCGTCAGCATCGTATAAAACTTTTGTCATATTTTGTGTGTTTCTTTAATGAAATTACTGTAAATGAAGTATTTCTTTCTTACATTTGTCAAATATATTTCGAAAAATCAAAAATATTACAATACATTTTACAATTATTATATTACAATTATTATATTGTAATATTACAATTACAATATTACAAAAAAATATTAAGACTATGAAAAAGCGAATGATGTGACACTTCTGGTATCAGTTTGTCTCAGAAATTGTAGATGAATTGAACAGGTACAAAAACGTACCTCCCCATTCAGGAAACAGTAGAGGACAGCGACCACAAAGCCCTGAGGAGGAGAACAAGAACAACAAACACATGAAAAGCCACTTGAGAAACAAAATCTAAATGGGATTTGATAAACTAGTCGTAGTTTCAACCATCACTTACAAAATCAGCATGAAAAATGACGTCTCAGTTCATTTCAGCGTCATTTAATAGTTCATACTGACATACTGTACCAGAGCCCTGCACACGGCCGGGGACTAGTGACGCCGATCAGACCTAATCTCAAACCAGCTGTATTATAACTCTTGACTTTGACAACTTGTTTGCAAGCTTCACTGACTCGAAGCGAAAGTAACGGAGCACTTGGGGAAGGCTGTGGAGATGGAGATCCCCATCTCGCCAAGTTTCTGCCCAAAGACAAATACTAGGAGTGTTAAAACATGATTTTACAGTCATTAAGGTCGGTGCGGTCACAGCAGTCTGAACGAACTTCAGCTTATGGAAAAGTACATCCCCACCAGATTCTACAAAGTTGACTGAAGATATGACAGAAACTCGACGTCCGAGAGGCTGCGTGAGTTTACCTGGAAGGATCCAAGTCCCAGCTCGAAGACAAGCCGCTCACGCTTGCTCACATCTTCAGGGGAGAAGGCAAACACAGTGTAGTGGATCCCGAACAGGGGGATGAGCAGGAGGGTGGAGCGCGCCAGAC
>CAAKHB010002239.1:0-10899 GCA_901007665.1 Aeoliscus strigatus
TATTGCTACTCTTTTTATGTTTTCTTCTTTTGTATCATTGTGATAATTTGAGTGAATATATAATAATTTCTATTCATGAAAATAAAAAAAAACCAATGTCTTTGCAGGGAACACGTGGTCAATTGGTTCAGGATGATGAGATGTGAATTAAAGTCTAGGATAGAACCAGTTGTATTACCATTAAAGAATAAATAATTCATCACATTCCTTCTTCTTCTTCTTCATCAGCATCAGTGTTTTATTCTTTTAGGTTTGAAACGCGTCAAACACAATTTCCTTTTACCATTGTTCATAATTGTCTTCCAGCCCTCCGTTGTTCCGCTTGGCGAATAATCAAGTGTTACCTGGTACGACTGCATGTAGGGATGAAAGTGATAAGACCTTATGACATTATTAATCCCTCTTATCCGTGCTTCTAGAAAACTAGACAGGCAGTAGCGGGCTTGCCATGTCTGTGTGCCTGGTGCTAATTCTGTAACGATATATATGTACATCACACAAGCCACATAAGTACATTTCCATGCTCAGTTTGGATGCAGAGTGTTCCAGCCTGGCTCCCAGAACCGAGTGGGGTCGAGTGTCAGGTACGTTTCACTCCTGTTGTTACCCAGTGAAGCTGCTGTGTTGTGTTGCTGAATCCAACCTGACATGAAATAGGAATTTTACAGACACGGTCATCAAGGTTTGTGTGACAGAAACATTTTTTGAAGGTTCATTCCTCCCCACCATGACTCCCAGAGGTGCAGACACATGAGTTTGTCATCAGTTCAGACTGTTCTCAGTGCTCCTCGCTGGTCACCGTGGATGAATAAATGAATTACTTCCATTCACTGCACATAAGATATACATACTTTTAAAAGCAGTTGAGGCAGGAAACGCTCCCATCATTGCAGCTGTGGCTGGGCGAGTAATATGACTGCACCCGTGACAAACATTTACCAGCCTCAGCTTACTTGAATGAATTCTTTTTGTTTTTGTTTTTGTTTGTACTGTGGGAACTTTACAATCAATAAAAAAATCATTCTCTCTTGCACATTCAGCAAAAAAAAATTAAATTCCTTCTGAATAAATGTTTTTGTGCATCTTGAAGCAACAGTGCTGATTTCTAAACAATGGCTCAAACAGCTGTGAATAATGATTAAGCCCAAGACCACCTCACCATCTTCACTGCAGCCACCATTGATATATATAATTCCACATGTGCTCGTCTCATCAGTCCTGAAAATTATTTGTACTTGGTAATTCCATTTCCCACACATCCTTGTTTTGCCATGGTTCCATCCCCCAGGTGGCATAGCTGGACTTCTGTCTCCTTCCTCCATCAAAAGCCCTCACTCTCCTCGCTGTGCCTTTGCCCGCTCCTCCCAATCTAATGACATCCCTCCTTCCTCTCGCCGCACGCCCTGAACTAAAATTCTATTGCTGCTGTTCATTGAGTTATATTGGCTTATATTCCTGTTTCTTTGCAGAGTTTTAAAACTGTAAACCAGTATAAAACACACACACACTTGCTGTGGATATATACTGTTCCATTATTTTCCAACATAGGCTAAAATGATTTTGATTAGTGCTGAGAGAGAACGCAGCCATCAGAGTTAAAGTCTGACAATTAAAAGTGTGTTTTTGCCTCAGGCTCAAGTTGTTATTGCCACAGTGTGACAGCGTCATAGAAAAGATCCCCCACAGATAAATACAAACCAGTTGCTCCTCCAGCTGAAGGAGCTCGTGCAGAATTCAGACTTGTTATTGCGGGATGGACGACTGTAGACTTTGATCAAGTTGGAGCGTGTGTTTCTGAGTTGTAAGCGTGGCGTTACTCAAGCTGGGTGATGGGACTCATGTGCTTCCTGAAAGTGAGCCTCAGGAAGTTCAAGCAAAGGAAGCAAAATAGAGACAGCAAGGTACCATGACCTGGACGACTGAGATCCTTCAAAGACATCTTCATTAGAAAGAGGATTGCCAACACCTTGGTTGTGAAATAATCTGCCTGTTCACTTGTGAGCGGTGAAAAGTGCAGCAACAATTGTTTCCACTGGCAAAAAAAGAAATAAAAGCAGACCTCTTCTACCGCAGAGGGACAGTCAATATGTCTGCAGATGGTCAATAATGTAAAAAAAAAACAACAACCCTAAAACCAAAACAGAAAAACCTGCCTACACAAAGTCAAATTAAATCAATAAGGTGTTGTATGTCAGAGGAGGTAGTTATAGAGCAGTTACAGCCTTTTTCAGCTTCGTATGATGGACATCACTCCGACTTTATACAAACAAGTCTAGATGATCTGTCTGTGTTTGGACTGCTGACGTGAGAAACTGTCAACAAACACTAGGAGATGTGCTAATTGGGGGGCGGTGTTGACAGGTAACATGGGAGAAACAGTCGGGGACAGACTTTGACCAAAAAGGTCTCACAAAACTGTCACTGTCTGTCCACGCGTCTTCTTTTTTTTTTTTTTTTTTTTTTCAAAACAAGACAAAATTAATGAAGACTTCCTCGCAAGCACCTCTGAAACAAGACAAGTAAGAGTGCCGAAGTGGCATTTTGGTTCATTGATTGGAGAAGTAATGAGTCATGATTCTGCTGTGAGGAGCGCTGGTTGTTTTAGGCCAAAGACACCGCTGGGCTTTTCACAAGCTGCTGCCAGCAGGTCGCCTCGTGCACACTGACGGATTGAACAGGACCTGCTGTTGGTTTAGGGAAGTGGAGCTGTTTATCCATATTGCCTTGGATGCGTCAAATACATGCTGCACCTCCTCTGACTCCCAAACTTCACAGCGCATAAAGGGAAAGCTGTCACTTATTTTATTGGAACTTGCATAATGGGGGATTTCAAGAGGAGATTTGAGGATTGCAGGTAATCTAACCGGCAAATGAATGTAGCTTGACTGTGAAATAATGAGCGCTCCTCCGCCGAGTGAGGCAACACAGAGCAAAAACTAATTAAGAACAATTTCATTTTACTGGGCACAGACAGTTTTTCTGTGGGAGTCTTTTTCCTTCGGAATTATTCACGGGAGGTGTTATTGATGATTTGCCACATTCGGCAATTTTCCCACCATTCTCCTCCTCCATTATTCATCCTCCTCTTCTTTTAATCTCCTGTGAGCTGACTCAGAACTCCACTTCCATTTCCAGACTGCTCCTTCACCATGCACATGTCTGTAGCATTGATTAAATGGACCACGGTGGGCCGGGGATTACATTGGGGTCTATTTGAAATGGCAATTCTACAGTGTTTTTCCATTACTGAGCATAGTATTGGAATTTGAATAAACTCGCCTTCGGAAGGTCTTGTTGGTGTATACGCCTGGTTCACAAGGGAAACATTTGCTGCAATTTAACAATTACTGGCTTTGGCATGTTTGTTAATTTTTATATGTTCACGTCCCTCAGCAGCACAAAGCGCAGCCAACCGGGCTCCCACAGGAAGGCAGGAGAGGGAACAGAAGATGAATACAGACAATTGTTTTTCATCAGCTCCGAGGGAGCCGGGACACAAACGAATTAGATAACAGAGGACTGAGGGACAGACAGCACGTCTGCTGCCTGAGCCTCTGCTGCTGGAAACACTCAAACACTCCGTTTGTGAGATCAGTGCTGTTGGAAATGGACGGGTGACACCTGGATCTTTTGAAACAGAGAAATAGCCTCACGCTCAGCAGGCTACTCACACCAGACATGAAGGTGTTTGACCCCTTTTATCACATGTCAGATGGCTCACCTTCCCCTGTGCTGCTTTGTCCTGTTTCCCTCTGGCAGGAACTTGGGATTTACACAGAGCAAAAAGCTTCACCTCATGCTCCGAGGGGTTTGGTGTCTGTTGATCCTGTCAAGAACCATCATCTCCTGTCAGAGTGGCCAGAGGACGTCACATGTCACCGGTCTCAGCAGCAGCTCTCACCTGTCCACACACTGTGCACCACTGCCTTCTTTCACATCTCCACTCTATTTATCAGTTTAATACACAAACTGGCATGGATTCTGCAGGTTGACCCCCCTTGACCACCCCACCCCCATCGTGATTTCAAATTACACTTATGCAACATATAATTTCTGTTGTTTCCTACTTAAGCCGTGTCTGCTGCTCCACCTCCTCTACACAGGCTTTCATTGGCGTCAGGTGGTTTCACCTCTTAGTGCTTCTCTGTCCGACTGTGGACCTCCGTCAGCGACATGCCACAAACATAACTGAAGGCCGAAAAAACGTCCTATCGATTCACAAGATCTCCATGTTGTCCAGCTGCTGCCATGTGGTGTTTACATCCTTCACTTTCTCTATGTCCATATCCACCATCTAGACGAGAGAAAATGTGATTCAGAGGAATATCACGGGCTTCAATAGTGCTGATTCATTGGGCTTTCAGCGGCATGCGTCTGGACATAGATTGTTTCACATTGATCAAACTCAGTTTTTGCCCCGCGCCTGAGCCAGGTCATCGTCATTGTCATCATCTACCAGACATTTGTACAAACAGTTCCTATGACCTGCACATCACTGCACCCGGGCTCTGACGCTCAGACTCCATCCTTCAGCACAGGGGCCTGATCAGGCTTTAGTGGACTGTCTCGTGTACGCAAGCATTTTGTTCATGGTAGGCTGCTTGATGCTGCTTTCGCGACTAGATCAGACTGTTTATCCAGCACAGCACTTCTGTGTCATCCTCAAATTATATCTGCTGATTTTACACCGATCTCGTAGGATTTCTTGAAACCACAAGCAGCCTAGCTTCTTTTATAAAACATCAGCACAGGCTGATTGGCTAGCTGACAACTGTTCTCAGTCACTGTGACATGATTGTCAGCATTCTCATTTATGCACGTACAATATTGTGCCCCTTTCCCTGCAACTTACTCCATTAACATGCTGCCAAACGTTCTGTGGCTCTCAATCAAGTATTTAGCTTAGCTACAAAAACTAAATCCTAAATGCTTGGAACCTATATCTGAAAGAGATTGTCGACTGAGCTTGCAGCCCCCTGATGTGCATCATGGTGGTCATGAGGAAACAGTTGTATTGTCTGACTGATGCAAATGCGCACATTGGAAGCATGAATTTGGTCTAAATGTTTATCATGAGCTTTAACGCAGGCTGTTTGCGCTAATCACTGGAGAAAAAAAGAGCAGCCAGCTGGTAAATAAAGACCTGGAGGTGACATGCAGCTGAGCAGCTTCGTCTCAGCAGTGCTCCCGTCCCTTTCTGCTGTTTCTACAATACTGCTGTTAGAAACCTCCATTATTTATGCTCCTCTACTTGTTTACACTGAACCAAACACAGCCAGAGTCATTCAGCCCCACTGTGACTTCGAATAGCACGCTGACCCTCTGCAATCAGATGCCTGCCGTGTAGCATAAGTGTGTCTTCATCTCGGAGACGATGTCTGCAGCTAGAATAACGGTGGGACAACATCCCCCCCCTTTTCTGTTTTTTTGGGGTTTTTTGTATAGAACAGCAACACACACTTCAGGCCTTTGCACATCAGTAATCTGCTAAAGGTGGTTACACACAGCAAATGTGTGATAAAAATATGGGACACAAAGAAGTGTCCCTTTCAGATGGTCAGGACGTGAGTGCAGTGCACTATTTCCGAACGGGGCTGATGAAATCTGCAGTTCTGCTGAGAGAACAATTTTACCGGTTGTGTATCTGTTTGGTGTCAGTACGTGCCAACTCCAGTATGAAGCTTTTCTGCATCACAGACCACAGTTCAATTTTTTAGGAGGAAAAACAAAGTTGATGTGTAAAGGTTGAAACACTCCGTTCAAGAAGTGAACAGGTGTAAAAGAGCCTCTCTTCTGCACACCTTCAAAGTGTATGCACATGGCACACATGAGTGGAGATGCTCCAGTGGATGAATTCAGTGTGTGTGTGTGTGTGTGTGTGTTGGGGGGCAGCAACACTGCTGCTGTTTATTTAAGGTTTTTAACATAATTCAATTCATGCACAGTTCAAAAGACCCGTAATCTGCACTTCTCTGTACATTGCAGGTTCAAACACTTTTCTCCTTTCTTCTTTTTCTATTTTATACATATTTTATAAACTGTACAGTAGTTTGTGTTTGAAGTGTGATATTCCTTTATATTCTATTTACTGTTGGCTGTGTACTGTCCTAGTCTATGTTGTCCTGCCAGAACAAGAGAGAAATAAAGTTCTGTCAAGTCTTTACATGAAAAGCCACAACAAAGTCATAGCTGTCCTTCATTTAATGGCTACATGGCTACACACACACCCTATATATATATATATACACACACACACACACACACACACATACCGTATATAGCCCAACATAAATTGTTATCAGTGGACTTTATAGTCCAATATAATATACAATACAACATATATACTGTACAGAATATAAATACCCTCATTTGTTCCAACATACATTGTGTTTTCTCCATAGAATCTTGCTCCTCCAACAACTGGAACTTTCCATCTGACATAAATTTCCCGGTGGAAATCCATGCAGCTGAATGAGCTTCAGTTTGAAGAAAGAAGGGGGAGAGGAGTCCGCGTGTTGGTTGGAGGCTTTGTGAAGCCTCTTCATAATGAGGTCAGGGTGATGCACTGTGCCCCATGTGTGCATGAGTCAAACGCCTGAAGAAAGGTTTTACCTCATGTTTCAGCGGATTCGCCTCAATAAGCTCAGAGGAGGAATGCGGCCTGCAATAAGTCGCACATAGAAGAAATTATTTCACAGCCAAATACAAAAGGTGCAGTTGAGGATGATGACTATTTATGACCTCCACTCTCAAACCTCAAACCCTCTACCTGCAGAGGGTTGTAGCACAGATACAAGAGAAACATGTGGTAGTGAAGCAAACTGACATTGTATGCTTGGATGGATGATTTTCATTTGGTACAAGACTTAAGACCCTCATGATGCAACCTGCTGTATGTCACGACTTATTATTCCACTCATGGAACCTGGGCACCTCCTAGTGCCAAAATGGGTAGTTGCAGCAACTACAATCCAAAGTCATTCTCAGTTTGTGTATTCACTAACAATGAGCATTGTTTTTATCATTATATATATATAAAAGACAATGGTAATAGACAAATGACAATGTTCATAGTATACAAAGATATAAAAATAAAAAAACGCATTTTATATTCGTAGGGAAAACATTTTTTTTGATTCATTTCTTGAAGGTTCATTCCTCCCCACCATGACTCCCAGAGGTGCAGACACATGAGTTTGTCATCAGTTCAGACTGTTCTCAGTGCTCCTCCCTGGTCACCGTGGATGAATAAATGAATTGTTTCCATTCACTGCACATAAGATATACATACTTTTAAAAGCAGTTGAGGCAGGAAACGCTCCCATCATTGCAGCTGTGTACAGTAGGTGCACGTGTTTGCTGGGCGAGTAATATGACTGCACCCGTGACAAACATTTACCAGCCTCAGCTTACTTGAATAAATTCTTTTTTTTCTGTACTGTGGGAACTTTACAATCAATAAAAAAAAAATCCTTCTCTCTTGCCCATTCAGCAAAAAAAAAAAAAATCCTTCTGTGAGTAAATGTTTTTGTGCATCTTGAAGCAACAGTGCTGATTTCTAAACAATGGCTCATACAGCTGTGAATAATGATTAAGCCCAAGACCACCTCACCCTTAATGTTAAAAATACTGTTTTAAAATGTATCGATTAGTTGAATTGGCAGAATACCGACATCTAGTGGGGTTGGATCGAAATTGCAAACAAAAATACAGCAGATGGGTTGCCAACTGCACCATCTCACAGGATAGCTACAAATTTAAACCAATCAATACATTTTAAAACAGTATTTGACACTAGCTCTGTTCTCTGTGCCCCTCTAAAGTCACTGTGGATTTTTTTTTTTTTTTAAAAAAAAGCACATTCACATGTAGATGATTTGTGATTTTCTGCATTACGCATTCAGTTAGCGCATGATGTTTTCCTCAGGCATAAACTGATACTTATAGTATACTTATATACTAGCAGTATACTTAATAGTACTAATGAAACAGATTTGTGCTGTTTTTTAGGTAGAACAATACATTGTAAGAGAGGACTTAGGCCTTGGCATTTTGTTTGCTGAGATATATCGCCAATCTGAATAGTGCAAAACAAGGACTAAGACTGGCTCGTTGACAAAGGTCTGTTGGAGCTGGGTTCTCATTATTTCTGGGTAATGGTGTCAGTGATATGATAATAGCTTAACTGACCCATTGATCGTGACATACATCACTGCTTAGCATCAGCCATTTTGTTTCAGTCAATCCAATTAAAATAACTGGTATCTGTTAATTAACAGAGCCATTGATGGAAAATTACAACGTAATGACGCCAGTCGCCCATGAAGAAATGATGGGCGTGTGTGTGTGTGTGAGGGGGTTGGCCATATGAAGTTTTCAGTGCGGATATCCCATGAGAGATGACGTGTCAAGAAAGCTGTGATGTTGTGACGTTTAGTACAAGTAGAATGGAGCTCTGAACTGAACGACACTCCTGAATCATTTTGAAGGGGGTACTTAATGCGTCAGCATAACATTAAGGTGAATACTGTCACACCTCACAGCATTGACCCTCAGTTTGCCTCTTTGAAACGTATTCATGTTCGTATTGTGTGGATGAGTGAATTCGTCAGTGTCTTTTTTGCTTACTGCCCCTCCGTGGACACATTCTCCCCAGACCTCTGCAAACCACCAATAAGTCACTCTCTGCTGTCTTCTGAATTTACATTTGAGCCCAGACAGTGTTTCTGTAGAATGTCCTCAAGTCACTTTCCAAAGTGTTTGAGGTAAGTGAATCGCTGGCACACTTGCTATGAACTCTTTCTAAAAACAGCCTGTGCCCATGTTTGGAGAATCAGTGGTCACTACTGTACGTCACCGCTGCCGTTCACAAAGTCAGACGTCAGACAGTTCAAACTGTGCAAAACGGCGGACAAACTGATTATGGATTCCAAGTTGAAGCAGACACGATTACACCACCAGTACAGTACAGTACAGTATCTCACAGTATTTTTGAACCACTTGCCTCTGTTGTTACATCTGGTCATCAGGATTCTCTCCGTCCGCCATTATTCAGTATCTTCTGTTCTCCACATAATGAGCCATTTGTGGGCTTGTGTTTCTCATCTCACATTATGACATGGTTTAGATTCTTTAACTAGTTCTTGGCTGAATCTTTAATCAGACTGACACCATCTGGCAGTGTTGTGGGGATGGTTTGTTTACATTTGTGTATTCCGTGAAAATGAACTGAGTGACTGCCTGAATGAAAACTAGCACATGAACAGTCTGTGGGGCTTGAAAGAGCCTCGTCTGCTCCATTCCTCTGTCTGTATGAACAAACAGTGGTGGAACGTGTGAACATTTTGGATTTGTCTGTGTATCGTCATCAACAATGTTTGTGGTGGAGTCAGCTAATGTGATTTATACCATCTAAAGTCTGTTTTACTTTTAACGATAACGGATGGCTTCATTTAATTGCAAGCTGATGCAACTCAGCTGTCTGAGTTCTTCAGGGAGGATTCTTTTATCATCAGGCAGAAAATACAAGATACATTCGCTATAGGTTCTCTGACACGTTAAAGTTGGATCTGGAGCCGGACAAAATTCTGGACAAGGCAGCGAATGAAGGTAAAGACATGAAACTAACACCAAATTGTAGCTGAGAGTCTCCTGAATCAGTGTAGCGTGATTTGTTGTATCGTCAACAGTCATGGGGTGATATCCAGAGGAGAACCACCATGAAGTAAATTGAGCATTAAGTCAAATAATGAATTTTGTAACTATTGAAGTGAAAATGATATCATAGTATTTCCAAATGTTAAAAATATGAATCCATTCACGTAGATAAAATAAGGTCAGATGGTGGAAATAAGCTGCTTGACGGAGGTCTGTGCTGTCCAAGTTTTATAGTTGAAAATATTCGCCGAGTGCAAGACAGCTGTAACGGTTTATTCATTAAAATCACAGAGTAGTGAACTGGGACATTTTTGGGGGTCTCATGTAAAATCGTTTCAGCTCCAGTACAAGTTTAACTACTCAGAGGAGCTTCAGTCTTTGAAATCTGTTTTCCTATTCATGTGTTTCTAGGGATTTTTGGACCATGAGTGTGACACAATACGAAGCACTTGCACTCAACAGTTCTATGTGGAGACAGAAACTGGCCTGTATAACAAACTAATCTTTGCCTGCCGTGATTATTTACTCTAGCATGTAAGTTATATGCTAAATATTCATTTCACAGAACAGATAAAGCACCATAAATGTCTCATTCACCTCAAAGGAGCAGTATATGTCAGTGTAAACGTGCTACAGTGTGTGGGTTCAGACATAACAATGACTGAACTTCAAAAAAAAGAAAAGTGTTTCCATGGTAGCAGTTTTCCACAGGCATCTCTGAGGCTTTAAAGGGATTCAGCTATGATCCATTAACCATAAAAATACTACAGATTCACGGAGTGGAACGTTGACTCAAAGTGCAGCGCACACTGACTCAACTGTCACCGATGTGTGAGAAGGCAGTGGCCCATCACAGTGGTACCGCTAGCAACAGGAAGGTTGCTGGTTCAATCCCCAGAGCTATTCTGAGCATTCTTTACCACTGGGGAGACAGACCTCTAAACTTTAATACAGGTCAAAGACAAGGAGGAATACACTTCTTTTTCTCCTGCAGTCAGGCCTCAAGGGGTCAAAACAATCTTCCACCTTTACTTCCACAGTGCCGCACTGCTGTGGCTCTTCAAAGCGAGAAATAATGGAGGTGCAGTGTCTCTTTGGATTCATTCACAGAGATAATGACGTATGTGTGAGTAAGAGTACGTGCCATTGAGTGTGAGCCAGATGAATGGCAGTGGAAATCCAGGCTGGCTAATGAAGAAGGCTTCAAATAATGGTGATGGTGATAAAGAAAGAGGGAATGAG